>MJUU01009302.1:46399-58080 GCA_002080025.1 Modiolus philippinarum
ACAATGAAAACATGAGTAAGGACAATATCTTTGTGAAATAAATTGTAAAAGTTCCGCGGAACCTGGTGTCTCACCTGCTCACTCCGCTTTCATTATAATTTGGTCTATATCAAGATGTGGTAACTAAAATTTCTAAGTAATAACTGGTCTTTGTGAATATCACGAATTTACCAAAATTTGAACCAAAAATTTCCAATTCAATGAAGTTGAAAATATAGGTCATGGTGACATAATTCTGGTATGGATGTTAGTTACTTCTAAAGATGTAACCACTAACTAACCATCATCTGTCTATGGCATGTAGGTGTTGAGATATAGTGGAAACAAAACAAAAAAACAAAAACAGTGGAAAAAAAAACAAAAAAAACAAAAAAAAAAACAAAGTCCAACAAATGGCAATATTTGGAAAAATTGGAATTATTTTTTTTTTCAAAAATATATTTGNGATTCAATAATGCAGTTGTACTGAATATTGTGTCAAAAATTCATAGTTATTGAGCAAGATTTCAGAAAGTTATTGAGGTTCAAAAAAAGTTTAACATTTGGGTTAACAAAATGTTGACGCCAACGCCAACAACGACAGAATCTATGGTGGCTGTCTTGCTTTCGAGACATTCGTCGCTGGTGAGACAAAAAGGTTTTTTTAATGTCATGAGAAGATGATATGCACATCTACTTATGGTGATCAACAGCTCAAATTTCATTTCAATCCAAAATGTTTGAAGCAGTCCTCATAAAAATGTCAACAGTCCTACAGAGTAGAATTAAACTATTACAGGGCGTTCTGGGCCCAACAAGAGAGAGACATGAATGGAAAGGCAGGAGTGAATGTAATTATTTTGACACAACCAACCTTCCCAAATAACAACATTATCAACCATTAATATATAGAGAATCCAAATTTTACATGAAATGAGCACTGAGCCATGGCACAGGAAGTAATCCTAGGTCCCCAAGCAGTATTCGACCAAGGCTTGACCACAGTATTAGTGGTATAAACATTTGATGTAAATGTCATGAAAATCTTTCAAAATTTGTAGCCATGAGAGTGCTAGCAAGTTCTTTTTCTTGATATAATGGAGTCATTGTTATCGTCAAAGTCCCATAACTCCAACAAAAAGTATTGAGCAAGGCTAGTTTTCAAACTTGACCAAGGTTTTAGTAGTCTTAACATTTGGTATAAATTTCATGAAAATCTGTCAAAATTTGTAGACATGAGACTGCTTACAAGGTCTTGTTGCGGCAAATGTCTAGTCATTTGTATTAATTAGAGTGACCTTTTCATTGATATTCATGATGGTCGATAAGATATTCTTTTTGTTATATAGATTTTATACTCAAAAATCAAAATTTAAGATGCGGATTATTTATATATTTATATTCGCCAGTTGTTTACTTGACAACAACATTGACGAGATATTGTGACACCACTTCCTCTGGTGACTAGAAGTCCTTTATTTTCACCGGTGACAATACCAGATTTATCTAACTGATAAAACTTGATCATTCATCGTTATCTTTATAATAAAACAAGGGGTACACTGGAGCATATAAAATAGGACTGAAGCTATCAGGCTTTTAAATATTTGGCTCATTGTATTACATGTATTGCAAAATTCATAATTCCTTAAAAAAATCAGACACTTTTTCAATGATTTTATGTGATCTTGTAACTCTAACACCAGATCCACACTTCTCCATAAAAATATATTTAATCCCATCTAAACCATTTCTTGCAAAAGCAAGTTTCAAATGATGCAAATTAAGGCTACTGCTGGCTATGATTCTTGCTTTTCTTAGTGAAATTACATTTCTGTCAACTANAAGTCTCAATGGAGGAAGATTCTTTTGCATTTCTTTCATTGAGTTATACTTATACAAAATATAATCACATGATGCATATACTTTTGAAAAATGACAATTGTCTACAACAGTTTGACAAACAAGTGTAGAAAGTGCCTCAACATCCTCATCAGCTCTGTGAGCATCATACTTTTGACCTAATAAATGTTGGTATAAATTTGGTTGAGAATATGAAACTAAACCAGGATGTGAACATTTGTATAACTGTAATGTGTCAACAACACCTGAAATATTGTTCTTGAAATGTTCAAGTAAGCTGCATTTTTCTAATTCTGTATATAGTACCATGCAGTCATAATTTAAGATATTGTGACCTAGCAAGACATTATCATGTGAATCCTCCAGAAAGGCAATGAAACCTCGTAAACACTCTTTAATTCCTACAGCTTGGGTAGCATTTCCTTTGTAAAGAAGTAGTCCATTCTCAAAAGTTAGTCCAGTAATTTCTGACGCCTTTGGTGTTACTTGGCAGGCAGGTAGGACATATGATGAAAAATGATCTTCCTCCCTTTTTGCAGCCAGTTGTAGGATGTGAGATGTTCTGTCTACAAAAGAAATAAACATATCAAATAATATGCACATGCACACATGACATCTCCACCGTAACCCAATAATTTCTTGCTAAAATCCAGTATGCTGGTACAGACATGTACATTATCAGATAAAGCAGGGCTTTACCAAACTGGGCGATTAGGGCGATAATGTCGCCCTGTTGGGCCTCAAGTCGCCTAAAGTTGTTCCAAAAAGCGACTGTAAGTCGCCCTATAGATGGTAAAAGTCTCTGTGATCTTAGCATTTGTATTTCAATTTCTGTCTATTTCCGGTAACAGGAAGGGCAAGATTTCTGAAGATTATTCCTGTTCATTGCAGAGCTAAAACCTTGTACATATCCACTCATGATAGTGAAAACAAGGCAAACTAACCTTTTTGTATTAATTTATTGAAAAATTCAATGGAAATTGCCCACAACGTTTACGTTTCCAACTGGAAATCTAACCGGAAGTGAGCTATTTATATAACAAAAACAAAGAACTACCTATTTCCTGGAGCAGATAAATAAAAAATGCTGTGTGTACATTTTGGGCATTCAGTATGTATTGATTAATTTATAATTTGACTATTTTCACCTTATTTAAGTTTCATTCACATACATCTTACCTGAAATGTAAAAGTACCTAAAAAATGTGTTCATTTTGGGTAATTTTCCAAAGGGATGAATATTAAAAGAATATTTATAAATTATAAAATTTAATTAAATTCATATCATATTAGATGAATATAATGTTTTTAATGATTAAGGCTAATTTATTTTTGATTGTTCAAATTTGATTTGCACCGGAAAAAAAGTAAAAAATTGTTAGAAAATCATGCGGATGCGCGTTAAAAAGTCTCCTTGTCATGTCCTGGAGTCTCCCTATCTGAGCCCTTAGGGAGACTTCAAGTCTCCCTGTTTTTTAGAAGTGTTACACCTAAGTTCCGCGCTGGTGGCCATTTTTTTTTGTCGGAACGGAAGAAAATGAGCAATCATTGTAAAGGACCTTCCATACATCATTCCTGTAAAGTTTGGTTGAATTTGCTTCAGCCATTTCAGAGCAGAAGATGAAAATGAGATTTTCCCATAGGGTCCAATGTTAAACCATGCTCAGTGCTGGCGGCCATGTTTTTTGTCGGATCGGAACGAAATAAGCAATCATTGTTGATGACCTTTATTCCTGTAAATTTGGTTGAATATGCTTCATTGGTGTCAGAGCAAAAGATGAAAATGTAATTTTTCCAATAGGGTCCAATGTTAAACCCAAGTTTCGCACTGGCAGCCATGTTTTTTGTCGGATGGGAACGAATTGAGAAATCTTTGTAAAGGACCTTCCATACATCATTTCTGAAAAGTTTGGTTGAATTTGCTTCAGAAGTTTCAGAGGAGAAGACAAAAATTTGAAAAGTTTAACGGACGGAGGGACGAGTGATGGCAATAGCTCACACTGACCCTTTGGGTCATTTGAGCTAAAAATGGCTTAGATATTTGATTGTTAGCAAAAATTTCAAAAATGATGGTCTTTGGACTATTTGAAAATGGAATAAAATCCCAAAAGCTAATTGCACATCTATATACTATATGCAACAATTCTACATCAAAATTAACTTCCTTTATCTCAGTTTTGTTTAAACATTGTTGATATATGAACCTTAAGTGAAAAATTAGCAAAATTCATTGATGAAGAAAATATAGGTCAAATTGACATAATTCTGGTATGGATATTGGTTACTACTAAGGCTGTAACCACTTGCAAATCATCATCTGTTTATGGCATGTAGGTGCTAACAAATGGTGCAAACAAAAAATTTGATAAAAAAACTATGTCCAATGGCAAAATACGGAAAAATGGAATTATTTTTTTTATAGACTTAGGATTCAATAATGAAGTTGCACTTATGGCGGATTTACCGGATGATTAACGTATTTTATTTGCAATTCTTCAATGAACATACCAATATTCCTCTAGTTACACCTATAAAACTCCTTCTAAACTCCTGTCTTTTGTCTGCTAATCAATTACTCAACTTTCTATAGAATTCTATTGTATACCAATTTGTACTGCCTGAAGGGATTTACCTTGATACTCCAGTGATGACAAATTGGTGTACAATAGAATTCTATAGAAATTAAGTTGAGTAATTGATTAGCAGACAAAAGTCTAAACATTGATAAAACTGTTGATAAAATGGTCAAGTTCAACTATCCCTCAAAATCACAATTTGTGGCTAAAATCTAAACTATGGCAATATGCACATCTTCAATCCATGGTTAATCGCTTTGCAAAATAAAATAAATGGAGCTTTATATATATTGTGGGAGGAGTTATCCAGAATAACAGTTCCAGAACACACATTTTGATAAAATGTCCAAGTTCAACTACCCCTCAAAATCACAATTTGTGGCCAAAATCTAAACCATGACAATATGCACATCTTCAATCCAAGCCTAATCACTGTGCAAAGTAAAATAAATGTAGCATTTATATTGTGGGAGGAGTTGTCTGGAATATCACTTGAACAACAAACATTTTGATAAAATGTCCAATTTCAACTACCCCTAAAAATTGCAATTTTTGGCCAAAATCTAAACCATGACAATATGCACAACTTTAATCCATGACTAATCAATGTGCAAAGTTAAATAAATGAAGCATTATATATTGTGGGACGAGTTGTCCCAATATTAGTTCCAGAACAAACATTTTGATAAATTGGCCAAGTTCAACTACCCCTCAAAATCTCAATTTTTGGCCAAAATCTAAACCATGACAATATGTAAATTTTCAATCCATGCCTAATCACTGTGCGAAGTAAAATAAATGTAGCATTAATATTGTGGGAGGAGTTATCCGGAATAACAGCTCATCAAGAGATGAGACGGACGGACAGACAGGGGTTGAACAATATGCCCCCGACTGTTCGTCGCGGGGGCATAAAAAGTTTTTTATTTGGGTTAACCAAATGTTTACACTGACACTGTCCCCGCTGACAATGGAATCTATGGTTGCCATTCATCGTAGGCGATACAAAAATAACTTTTGTTAGGTGGATCGAATATATATTCACATGCAATACTTACAAGAATTTTAATTTGGTTGTGTGTGTTATACTTACTTAGTCCAGTAGCTTCTATATCAAAAAAGATCTTGGTGAAATTTTGAGGCAGTGTGGTGGAGTATTTCTCATCTTGTTTAATAGGAGCAGGAATCTCTGTTAAATCAGGTTCTGCTTCATCTAAAACTGTTCCTGTTGCATAAGATATACCTTCTCTAACTTCACAGGTTGATGTATTATGGTGGCTGTAAAGATTTAAATTTTTTAATGCATATTTATCATATCTTTTAGTAATAAATACAGACATTTTGAATATGTGATAAAGTGCATGACTTCCATTATGTATTCACACTATGATGTAATACTTGCAAGAACTTATTTTACATTTTTCTTCAACAAATCCACAAAAAAAACAGTCTTAAAATTTGGCCGACATAATATATATTGACTGTAATCCGAGAGGAAAGAATACTTGCAAGAACTTATTTTACATTTTTCTTCAACAAATCCATAAAAAAACAGTCTTAAGATTTGGCCGACATTGTTTGTATAACTAATTAAACTAGAAACAAGAGGCTCTCAAGAGCTTGTATTGCTCACCTGGGTGACACAATAAGTCAAAATAATCCCAACATTTAAGGGTTTCATTTTCAAGTTTGTTTATGACTGTTTAAGGGTCTAATTTTGAATTAAGTTTGCTGATAGACATAGATGCTTCTCTCATCTGGTTCCAAAGTTATGAGTCAGGTTAAAGTTACGGACAGACAGACAGAGAGGGCAAAATCAATATACCCCTAATCTGAAGATCCATGGGCATTATAAGTGGTCTTTTAGAAAAAAGATTACATATTATCATTTTTTGCTGTTGAATAGCTTTGTATTGCCTTCTAGTAAGAGCTAATTGACATACAAATGTTACAATTAGGAAAATATGACTTTGGGGTCTTTGAAGGCACTTTTTATTGACTCCCACCACCCATAGAATTCCTCCCCATATGTACAATACAAAAAATGTGATGAAAACATAACCACCTACAGCATTTATATTAAGTGCCTTCAAAGGGTCCCAGAACAACTTTTCTGGAACAGCCCTTATTAATCTTCCTTTGAACCAATATGATGAAAAGGAGTAAAACTAAAATGCATAATGATGACAGTTTGACAAACAGATGGACAGAAGAAAGACACAGGAAAAATATAATTTCTCCCATCATGGAAAGAGAGTACCATAGTAATTAATGAACAGCATTACACACAATTTACTAACCGCTTTGCCTTCAACTCTATCCTGCGAAGTTTTGCCTTTTTTGTACATGCAATTGCTTTTCTCGTCTTTGCCTGTAATTCTCGTAAAGTAAAAAGTCTCTTTGTGTGGACACCAGGTGACAGTCCTGCAGATTTATTTACCTAAAAAGGAGAATAAATTTAATGTACTTATGTTAATCATGGGAAAAATCAGCATTCTCATACCTGCATGCCCAAAAAAAAAATTAATTTTCAAACTAGAAAATGTTATTATCCATATATTAGTGTTGGATTAGACCATTATAAAAATCCTACATTCTCATTCTTACAATTTTGAAAAATAAAAGGCTGACAAGTAAATTTTATTATCATTTTTAATAGTTATATAGAAAGATACACTATCTTTTGAAGAAATGACCAAAATGAGCAAAAAATAAAAATTAAATTGTTTGGATTAAAAAAAGAAGGCTGGAAGGGATGAGAATCTAGATTTTTTTTATTATGGCCTTTAGAATGATTCATAGAAAATTGATGAATTTTTTTAAATCATTTAATAAATATAGAGTTATCTCCTATTTATTAAAATATCTGGTGTGAAAGTGCCTTGACAGAGATTTTGTAGATACATCTATCCCTACAAATCGCTATTTTTTCTCCAATCAATATATATATATATATATATATATATATATATACTGTATATCTATAATACTTTTAGATATACAGTAACTGACAAAAGTTTTTTCTTCATCTCCCTCCGGGCATTCATCTCGTATTACATTTGTGATAACCAGCGTCTACAATGTAGCTGTTATTGTTTTGGTTAGACTTTTTTGTACATAGTTTTTGTTTGATTTTATTTTTTATTTTTATTATGTTTTGAAAAAGGCCCGGATAGGGGCTGAAATATTAACTGTATTATTTGTGTACTGTTCACTTTTGTCTTTTGTTTGATTATATATATATATATATATATATATATATATATATACATACAATATATCTCAACAAACTTTTTCATCTTTTTACGAAAAATATGGATTCATTCCTAGGCATTGGAAGAAATTATCTTCAAAAACTATTATGCAATTCCAGGCTTCATTATACTTCACAGTATATAATATTCATATCTTTAAATTATAACAAGAGGCTCTAAAAAGCCTGTAGGTCTCACATGGACAATATGCATGGATGAAAAGTGATAACAAAAGACATTCCAATACTAATTGTTGGTTAAACAAACAAACATTATAGAAGTCAAGTAGGTTTATAGAGGAAATATTGAATTTTCAAATCGACTTTATCAATAGTACTTTTTCACACTCAAAATCTTTGAAGGCTTTGATTTTATGATTTTTTGGCAAAGGGAAGACACTCACCAGCCCAACATACTGGTTTGCTGAACTAGTGCAGCAAGCAAAACATAAAATTGCCATTTGACCAAATACAATATTACTGGTTTCAGCCATAGTAAGCACTTCAATTTTGTCAGAATTATTTTCGAAAAATTCAAGTATTTCCCAAAGAAAATTAGTTTTAGTTAATTAGTTGAAAAAATATTCTTTTATTCCTATTCTCCAATGGATTAGCAATCAGGATATAGTATGTCAGTGGGTTGCTTCCCTTTGAACAACTTGCTTAAATGGCTTGCATTCTGTAAGATATATGGAAATGTTCTCTTTTAAACTGAGAAGTTATTTTTAACCCCTCAAAATGCGAAATGTTTTGAAATGACATTTAGTCGTGTATGTGCATCAATAAGTCTCTCACTGGATCAAAATGAAATTTACAACATATTCAATTTCTTGTTTTGCTCTAAACAGATATTTTATAAACTCATCATGCTCTGCATGACTTAATTTTTATCAATCTTCAACAAAATCTTCAAATAAATAAATTCAGGGCAGAGATCAGACAGATAAACAATAAAAGGAGTAACTGCACATATGACAGTTTCTAATACATGGTAAAGCCAGGAGGCAATGTAACATTGCTGTTCTTCACAAGTTACCATGAGGCCATAACCCCATAAAATGTTGTGCATGGTAATATCAAGACCCAATAATTCCAATTACTATTGTAACGTCCACTTTCATTGGTCAACGTCATGAACAACAAGGAAGTTATTTTTCCAAAAAACGCTTCTTGCTCATCGATAGGCTCCGAGGAAAATAGTGCAGTATATGTTGACGTCAAATTCAATGAAAACTTTGTTTAAAGTTCAAAGGATTGGAATTATAAGAAATAAAAGTAATTTAAGAGGAGGTTATGGATGTGTAAACGCGGCCTTTCACTAAAAAACTTTTTCATATTTTAAAACCTATATAATTCAGACTTTATTCAATTTGCGAGAGAATTGGCGATGGTTATATTACACATAAACTCCTCAAATTACTTTTATTCCTATAATAAAAATTCACACATCTCCCTTTCTTAGTTTAATTTGGAGAATTTTGAATTTAAATTATCAATGAATATTACTTAATGTAAACTTGGAGGTATATTGTATTTTCGGATCTGGGGGGTGAATTAGAGATTTTACTGAAGCAAACATAATTTTCCTAAGATACGTTAGATTTACACCTGAATCCTAGGCTAATATACAGTTTGGTCACCTCTATTATAATGTAAGTCTGACCAAAGAATATTTGAAATTGATTTTAAATTTTGTGTCTGCTCCATACCGTTGCCATTGGTTCCAATATGGTACTGATAGAACGCTTTGGTGCCATAAATATATAAAAAAATCTTATTAGTAGTTGTTGAGAAAACTGAAACCAAAAGGTATCACTAACAGACAGAGGCCTTCTTAACATAAAGGGGTATAAAAATAACTTTGCATTGGCAATAAGTTTTCGTCTGATATATGCACAGAATTAATTTATTTGTAAAAAGTTCATGCACAGATTTCTATAAACAAACAAAACTTAAAAAAAAATTAAAAACAGAATTTTCTTACATCTACTGCATATAAATGTCCTCTATTTTTGTGGGCAACACTTGCTGCAATTCTGTAACCTAAGCTCCCGGAGCTGCCATAGTGTTTGGTTTTTGGTGCTTTAGAAGCAACAGTTTTGTTGAAGCTTTCATTTCCTTGGGTGCTTTCAAGGGTAGCTAGTTTATCTACATGTGCTTTGTAATACGAAAATGTTTCTATTAAAGACATTTGCAATGCTCTATCTGTCAATGCTTTGCCATAAGGCAAGGATCTATACTTAACGTCAGTCTCTCCAATAAATCTGCACCAATCAGTATGACACTCACTATGATCCCCAAAAGGGTGCTTTGCCAATGCCGATAACCCATGTCGTATTTTATCAGGTTGACCTTTTCCTTGTGCAACCATAAAATTAAAACATTTGATCAAGTAATTTATAACTTTACCAGACAAGGACTGATGTTTACTTTTTAAATCATATAACTTTTTCCCTAGTGTTTTTTTTTAAATGATTACTGTCTGACAACTTCTTAATGTTTTCATCCACATCAGACCTAATTCTTGCTATAGTGGTTGAGTCCTCATCCCCTACAATTGTACCAATTTTTGTACCTTTTTCCCTGGCATTCTTCACAAGGTCAATTATCATGTCTGGTTCCATTGCTTTTGCACTCCCCGTAAAGTTCTTGTGACACTTGTGTACCCTTGGAATTTTCCCCCTCCTACTAGCATTTTCACACATTCTACAAGTCTTGGATCTCCATTTGAAACCAACAATCTTTTTTGTCTTTGCTCTAATCATAGAACAATGTCCTTTAAAGAAATATTGAGAAATCACATTTTTAGAAAACATTTTTAAGTTGAAGTCTGGAAAACCTGCATATAATATTGTAATTGAAGTATTTGCCATCAATAATGTCAATGTTAAGGTCTAAATTACTATAACATTTTTCTGAGTCAAAGTTTTCATAAAAAAATATATCTTAACAAATCATGTCTGCCTCTTAATTAAGATGGTACTGAGATATGCTTTTCTTAAATGTTTCGGAACATCCACTGATTTCAAATATATATAGTTAACAATTGTTAATTGGCACATTAATTAAATATTCCTCTTTAAAATAGGAGATGTGTTGGCATTTGATTTATTTGTATGAACACTCATACAGCCAAATTACCCCCTCTGTTCTGTTTACACAACTTTTCCAACCGAGCTTTTATTTCGAATTAAGGGGGTACACCTGGGGTAGGAGGAGATAACTCCATTTTTCACTTTTTCATTACTTACACGAACAAATAGAATCATTGGAATAGGTATGATCACAATGTTTAAATTGTAAAATTTTTTCCACACAGCAAATGAATATTTACTTTGTCATGAAAACAAATACCTAACATCCAGTTATTTATAATGAGTGCATTTTTCCCTACTTTTCTGCAATGCTGTCCCAAAATAATGAAAATATGTAAAAGTCGGATTTCTTCCAAGGGAGGTAATTTATAGAACATATTCAGCAATTTTCTTGATTTTTACTCACTTTATTCTAAATTAAGAAAAAAATAGGACGGTAGAATTTTCTAAAATTTTAATATATCATACATTTACTAGTATTCTTTCTATTCTCAGTTTTTGGTGAAAATTAAACGACATATTTTTTTACAAGAAGTGTTTAATAGTGATCAAAACAGAGTAAAAATTTCAACCTATACTGTTCAGAGAACCCATGTACTTCAGTTCAAACTAGTTAAATTTACTGTCATTATTGATGCTTAATTTCACGCGGGTCTAAACAACAGAATTTTGCATTTGAAATAATTTTAAATCAAATACAGATTTAATTAGAGCCAATTTTATACACCACAAACAAGTCCCAAACGGACCAAATAATATGAAGAAGCTTTGATGACCTCTAGACAGAAAACGGGACGGTAAAAATTGTTGAAAATTGCTTAAAGTCTACATAAACATGTGTAATTTTGATACTGAAAATATAAAGAAAATTAAACGAGTGGAAAATTTTAGGCTTCCCCAGGTCTACCCCCTTAA
>MJUU01009302.1:77210-97422 GCA_002080025.1 Modiolus philippinarum
ATACATTTATTTAATCATTCAAAGTTTATTAAAGAAAAGGACACGAAGAAATTTAGAGAAGTGTATTTAGATATCAAGATATATGTGAAGAAAAAACAAACAAAAAAAACTTTGCATCTTGAATTTACTAATCTGAAATTTAAAATTATAATTACTATAACTTTTGTTTCTGACCTAACATATTTATATGTATTCTAAAGTGTATTGATTTACAAAATGTACATTATATAATTCACCTGTACACATGAGTAATCTTCACAACTAGTAATGTGTTACATAACTATGTGTTACATCACTACAGATAAGATACAATAAACAGGATTGACCTTCCAATAGAGGTCAGTTTATATTCTTGAGCAATTCAAACGTGGCGAATCGGTTGATTTAATCTTCACTACGCTACAGAAAAAGTTCCTAACATTTTGTCATAAATAAACAATATTTTCAGTTTCTCCAAATTAGAGGATGTACTAAATTAATTATCTTTTCTTGTTAATCAATGATATTAGCATAAATCTTCATTACTGTAGAAATAATATGACAGAAGTAAACATTGTAGTGCTTTCGTTGTAAATGCCCAGTGGCACAAAGGAGATCAATCTCCTTAAAAACTTTTATATAAAACGCAAGGTAATTTTTATACCCACCGTTTTGGGGGGTATATAGGAATCACCCTGTCCGTCCATGTACCTTGTCAGCGCATGTTCTCCTAAACGACTGCTTGGATTTTGATGAAATGTTACACAGTTGTGGAACACCATCTGAAGATGTGAATGAAGTATTATGGTTGCTGCCCGAAATTTTTAAGGGGAGACAATTCGTCTTTGAATATTTTGTGGAAAAGGGGGAGGCTAACCTTGTAAGCGCATGTTCTCCTAAATGGCTGCTTGGATTTTGATGAAATGTTACACAGTTGTAGTACACCAGCTGAAGATGAGCATGAAGTAATATGGTTGCTGCAAGAAATTTTTATGGGGAGATAATTCGTCTTTGAATATTTTGTCAAAAAGGGGGAGGCAACCCTTGTCACCGCATGTTCTCTTAAACGGCTGCTAGGATTTTGATGAAATGTTACACAGTTGTGGTACACCACCTGAACATGTGCATGAAGTAGTATATTTTGAAGGGGAGATAATTTGTCTTTTAATATTTTCGGGAAAAAAGGGGGAGGTATATCATTTTGTCCATACTTGTATTGTGTCCACATTTGTACTGTGTCCACAACTGTATTGGGTCCACACACACTTAAATTAACACTTGCCATATTGATTCAGGGTTCAATTAGCGGGGGTATACCTGGCTGCCATTCGGCGACAGCTAGTTTCCTCTGGTCCACCAGCTGTGGCATCGGCCCAATGGTTTCAAAATACAAAAATACCCAAATTACATCAAAAACAGTAAGTTTCGTTATGCTGTACACGTGTTTCAATGTGTAACCTCTCATCACCAGCATTAGAATGAAACATTAAGGAAAGCTATAGTCCAAAAATAGTCAAATAGGAAGTACTCGATCAAAATGGGGGGAGAAAAAATACCAAGGACATCTACCGAGTGCCATTCACGGAATGAAGCCTCAGTATTTTTAAGTGGTTAGAATTTTGATAAAAACTGTAAATTTCTTTAAAATGCAAGGTAAATTTTTCATGTCAGACAAGTCTGACTATCGGGCTGGCGAATACCTTCGGGGACCTCTGGTCCACAAGCAGTGGCATCGGTCCAATGGTTTCAAAATACAAAAATACCCAAGTTACATCAAAAACAGTAAATTTCTTTATACTGTCCGCTTATTTCAAGGGGTTACCTCTCATGAGCAGCATTAGAATCAAATAGTAAGGAAAGCTATAGTCCAAAAGTAGTCAAATAAGAAGTGCTCAACCAAAAATATCGTAATGGGCATAGTACCTGCATTTTTTATAAAAAGCCAAGTTTTCTTACAATCGACTTGATGAGCGCCCTGTGTTTTTCTATTTGTTGCATCTGTCCACTAGCTTAGGACACTAATGTTCTTTTCGCGCAACGGATTACAGTGATGGCCTCCGCAGTTAGTTATCTTTGTTGACAATCCCGCATCCACGGCCTAAATAAGACATGGGTATGATAATTGTTCGGCAATTAGAAATTAATTCCGCTGAACCGGTACACGTCCGCCTTGAACTTACTATGATGATTATTAAAGGCCTCGTGTCGACTTCAAGATGAAGAACAACAATAAAAGTGTTGTTCCATTGCTTGGTTCTACCATGTATTTGTACAGACTCTGTCTCGTGTGCATCCCCTCTATATCCTTTTTGTATATTACAGACCCTATGTCGTTATATATGCTAAATTACAATCTCCTGCCTTGTACTAGCCAATGCATTTTGAAAATTTATGAACTCTACGTAATTGTATTGTTTTATAGGTCATTGGAAACTGTGCGACTCTAGCGGCATACACGCCCGTGTCGATTTTTAGTGGTGGGAAGTTAACAGGTGATGGGACTGCTATATTTATTGCTTGTACAAAAGCTGTAATTCAGGTAATGTACATCTCATACGTCGGCAAACAAATACCGAAAAAAAATGAGGAAAGGGGAAATTCCTAATAAAAAACACGGCATTTCATATCTAGCACAAATTGAGACAGCATGATTTGAACGAAACAAACGATAAACCAACAGGAACGCCATAAAAGTAAGGCACCAGCAGTGTGAACCCCTACAAAAATTTGTGGTACTGCTGAGGAGTAAGCATAATCTGCTCCACAGCTAGTGAGAAAATGGTGTAGAATTAACAGGTAAGTGACTGATCGGTTAACATTATCTAACCCTTGGAGGAAACCAATTAAAATCCATGGTACATGGAAAGGTGTCAGAAATACGGTTTAAAAAAATGTTAATACAGGTAACAAGAGGTTCTCAAGAACATGTATCGCTTACCTGGTAGTTGACTCACATTCGCAGTTTATTTTAATAATAAGTAAATATTCATTAAAGAATGAATAGCCGTATGCACATATTTCCTTTTTCATTCGGGTTTGTATTAATTTCAGTTACTTGGGCCACAATCATTAGGACCAAACATATGATTAATTTATTCATATTATGAAACGACTCAAATCAGGAACCACCGCCTTTGTCTACTGACCAAATAGAAGTTGTCCGAAGTATTGACCGACCAAAAACGGAAATCTGGTCGATAAAGCTATTTAGAATGGAGAATTTGATTGATTGATTGATTGAATATTGTTTAACGTCTACTCAGCAATATTTCAGCTATATCAAGACGAGAACAAGTTTGTTAAAAAATAATCACTTTGGGGTACGGAAAGGGCCATGGGACGGGAAATTCTGACTGCCACTGGAAAAGTAGGGTGAAATCGTCAAGGGCGGGAAATTTAGCCTTGTAGCCGATCACCTGGAGAATTTGAAACCCTGGTCATAAAAAGGCACTTACAACTATTTACAGAAGAATAAATAACGAAAATTAGTGTCTTTCTACAAATATGCCAACACCCCGTACTTCACCGATACCGACACCCCGTCCGGCACATATACAATTTGATGCATTTTGACTCAAGCCCACGTTATACTTGAAGCCCGATGATTAAAATTTACACTCAACGTCTACTGGTGTCATAGAAATCAATCACAATACGCTATACATCTCAGTGTTGCTTTAAAAGAGAATGACAAGCCTAAAAAGTTTCCGTGCCCCTGACCACAAAAAGTGAGGAGGCGTGTTTATGGAAACTGTATGGTATAGCATGAAGTTTTTCGGTGTCACATATTCCTTGATGATTGTGGTACTACGTTAGATACATTGGTTACATCTATAACTTCTAGTTCTGTAAAAAATTATGATCTTACCTTCAATTTGCCTCCGTTTCGTGTAAAAAAAAACTGACACCCCTTACCATACAGAACCGACACCCCACATGTATGGTTGTACCCGGTGAATATTTCAGCTATATCAGGACGAGAATAAGTTAATCGTTGAATAATTAAATTTCATAGTAAAATGATAAAAGGTAGATGGGAAACCTGGAAAAACAGATTCAGAAACATATTTAACTACATTTTTAGTTTTATTATATTATAGGGAAACGGGATAGAGAAAAAGAGGACTTGGGTACCATAAAATCAGGTTAACCCCTACCATTTGTGTTTGCTAGTACCGGTGCCAAGTCTGGCTGTCAATTCTGTAAATTTTAGCCATTGTAGGTATTTCTTACAACCACTGTTTTTTTCTGGCACCGGTACTAAATCCGGCTGCCAATTCTATAATTTTCAGCCATCGTAGATGTTTCCTGTTTCCATTTTTCTGAATTCTTTAGTAATCAATTTCATGAAACATGAGATCATAAAACATATGAACACTAGAACTAGAACCATGGGAAATCCATTATTGCAAAAAATGTTTAAAATACATCAATCCAAACGGAATCCGAATAATCAGTAACATCACATATAGCTAAGGACAAAACAACGATGGAAAGAGTTAAACCTTTGGTTTTAGAATTCAAAAAAATTTAGATAATAGTAATTGATCAAAGTGTACAAATTGGATATAATCTGATGTACAAGTATACCTATCTAAGAAAGATATTCAGCATATATTTCTAACACGGGTAATTGTTTTACCAACTCTACACTGCAAACTCCTGTATTAAATAGTTTATGAAAGGATATGGCGTAAATGAACAAGAGACCATTTGACTATGTTTACTCCAACTGCAATAAATTTAAAGAGGTGTATGGCAATTTCTGAATTTTTTTCTCATTAACAACACTAGAACCCAAAACAGGCAATCCATTATAGAAAAAAATGTTGAAAATGCATAAATCCAAACGAAATCTGAATAATCAGAAATGTCAAATGTAGCTAACGTTTTAGAATTTACATATTTTAAGAAATCTTTTGAGAAGAATGAACTGTCTTTTGATAAAAGCCGTCTAGCCCTTCTATCAACCAACTTGTATCTCGATATGAGCATATTCTTAATCAACCTTTGATAATCTTAGCCCTCATAGCAAACATATTAATTCCATAGAAGACAATTTAAATACAGATACTTTGAATACAACAAATGATTAAGACCTATTGTTTATGCTTCTAGCATGGATTATGTACGTTTACAAATGCTTAAAACATGTGAAAGCAATTGTTTCTAAACATTCAATCAGATTATCGGTTTTTTATTATCACGTGCTCTGTGGGGATTTGGTCATGTGTAAAAACGTTTGGATCTCCTGACCTAACATGGGGTTCACTTATTATGCAAGATCTATATCTTATTGACATAATTATATGCTTAAGAAAACTTATCATATATTATCCATACATATAGAAATGTAGTTATATAGAGTATAATTAAACCGATGCTGATGAGGGAAATTTGAAAACCCCATGTAAACACTTTGAAATACTATGGCCAAGCGCATTGAAACAACACAAACAATAAAAACAACACATATACAGAACTAATAAACGGGTGAAACGAAGATATATAACTAAAAATATGAACACTATCCTTAGTCCAATTCTCTGTAAAAAAATTAGGTAAATAAATGCAGAGTATGAGGTGCTTTGAAATGGAATATATGATCTGCATTGGTCTGCTGACGAAATTGCTAACAGTTCAAGTGATTGGTAAAATGCTGTATCTGATTCTTGAACAACTCAAAAATAACAACCAAAAAACTTTTGTTGTAAACAATTGCAACAGTAGTTTAACAACTGCTGGCATAGAGATCACTAAAATAACACAATGACACACTATTGAGTAGGCTTTGAAATATGCAAAAGTATAGAAATATGGCAGAGATATAGGAATACTACCGTTCAAAAGGGGAAGTTCACTATTGGGAAATTGAACTCATCATGCTTTTAATTTTCAATTTCATAGTTAAACGAAAATATCTGAAGGCTTAATTTTGCTGTTCTAAATATACTGTGGCCAATCGCTTACGATGATCATTGACTTATGTGCAGTTCGACCAATCATTTTTAAGTACTAAATAAGGTTAATGGCAAAATATAACAAATATGTAAATGTGCATTTCAAACTGCAAATTCTCCTGACAAAAAATAAACTGACAAAAAATTTTTAGTTTGCAGTTGCATCTGATCACGTAGGTTGATGATAAATATGACATTAATCACATAAAATTTATTGGCAGTCAAATACAAAAGGGATGATTTTTTAAAATCAAAGATCCTATATCAGAAGTTGAAGATGTAAACAAATAAACTTCTGCGTCACGATGACATTTTAAAATCTATAAATAAAGATTACGGATTACCTACTTTATTATGCATTATTTTGCTATTTTGTGATCGGGTAGAAATAATGACAACAAAAGATATTAGTACACAATACAAACTAGTACGATATGTTGGGTAAGATGAGTAATCATTTATTTAATCAAACTTGTAAGCTGTCCTTGATGAACCACAACATGCATGTACATCAGGGTGATACCCCCTTGTTCTTGAAAAAGTAACATACCGACAATGTTGACAATTTTCAATGATAGTAGTAATTACACTGCCATTTATAATTTTTAAAAAGAATTGCTATCAGCTTTCTTTTGAATAGTTGTTATATTGTTGCCGGTAGAAACATATGATGACTTGCCACTGTAAAAAAGTATTGTTAGAACACGCTCCAGAATGTCTCTGTTAAGGGTATCAAGTGAACAAATAATGAGTTGCGATAAGGGATTCTGATTTGAACCCAAAACTGTGTAAGACTCTTAACGATTGGTGGATAATAAAATTAAATGTTTTAAGTAGGAAGACTATGGCATGTAGCAATTCCATTCATATGAAACCTGATTACACAGTGATAATTTTATCTTTTTATTTTACTTATTCATGTTATTTACACCTGCGCCACTAGGCGCTCGAAGACATTAAGGTTTACCCTGATCTGTACATCCGTACGTACGTCTATCTGTTTTGTTTCTGGGTGATAACTTCCAGTATCCTGCATCAGAACAATATCAAACTTGGTAACATGCTTATTTATCACCTTAGACGGAACCTTATCGATTTCAGGGTTGGTACCCATTGGTCATGGTTACGATTTTGTTTTGAAACTTTCAATGCCTAAAATTTACAAAAATTTGTTTAAAAATGAGTAGTATCTCCCTTAGCTAAATTTTGGCTTTTCTATTTAAACTTGAGGAGGTGATAACTTGCGTTTCATGCATCGAATCATAAATTAACTTTTTGTCATGTACTTACTTATCCCACAGGATAGAGCCCTTTCGATTACCCCCAATTTCAAGGTCACAGTTGCTAAAGATTCCAATAAAATTTAGGTTTCCGGATCCCGCATTGAATCAAAGTTTAACTTAATCACACGCTTACTTATTACCAAAGACAGATCCATATGGATTTCGGGGTTGGTACTCCCAAATTCAAGATCACACGGTTGCTGTAAAAGACTAAAATTTCCATTAATTTTGGTTTCTGGATGATAACTTGAGTATCCTGCCTTGAAACAAAACCAATCTTGGTCACATGCTTACTTATCAACCAAAACAGAACCCTATCGATTTCGGGTTTGGTATCCCCAAAGTCAAAGACACAATTCCTAAAAATAGATAATTATTACAAATAAGATTGTTTCTCATATAATTTGTGGCAATTACATCAAAACCAATTAAGTTCCGATGCTTATTTATCACAGGAGAAAAATTTAATTTTATATTTATTTGATATATATATTGTACATAGGAGGTTTAGGTTTTTTTTAGCTCACCTGGCTATAGCCAGGGTGAGCTTTTGCTATCACTTTTCGTCCGTCGTCTGTCCGGCGTAAACTTTTCTTTCAAAGATCTTCTCCTCTGAAACTACTGGGCCAATTGAAACCAAACTTTGCCACAATAGTCCTTAGGTGGTCCCCTGCAAAAAAGTCGTTTTTCAGATCCGCGCTATATCCAAGATGGCCGCCAACGGGGATCATAGTTTTAACATTGGACCCTATGGGAAAACACTTTCAAAGATTTTCTCCTCTGAAACTACATGGCAAATTGAAACCAAACTTGGCCACAATAGTCCTTAGATGGTCCCCTTCAAATAAGTTGTTTTTCAGATCTGCACTATATACAAGATGGCCGCCAGCAGGGATCATAGTTTAAACATTGGACCCTATGGGAAAATACTTTCAAAGATCTTCTCCTCTTAAACTACTGGGCCAATTGAAACCAAACTTGGTCACAATAGTCCTTAGATGATCCCCTGCAAAAAAAGTTGTTTTTCAGGTCCGCGCTATATCCAAGATGGCCGCCAGCGGGGATCATAGTTTTAACATTGAACCCTATGGGAAAATACTTTCAAAGATTTACTCCTCTGAAACTACATGGCCAATTGAAACCAAACTTGGCCACAATAGTCCTTAGATGGTCCCCTTCAAAAAAGTTGTTTTTCAGATTTGCGCTATATCCAAAATGCCCGCCAGCGGGCATCATAGTTTTAGCATTGGACTCTATAGGAAAATACTTTCAAAGTTCTTCTCCTCTGAGACTACTGGGCCAATTAAAACCAAACTTAGCCACAATAGTCCTTAGATGGGCCCCTGCAAAAAAGTTGTTTTTCAGATCCGCGCTATATCCAAGATGGCCGCCAGCGGGGATCATAGTTTTAACATTGGAGCCTATCGGAAAATACTCTCAAAGATCTTCTCCTCTGAAACTACTTGGCCACAATAGTCCTTAGCTGGCCCCCTTCAAAAAAGTTGTTTTTCAGATCCGCACTATATCCAAGATGGCTGCCAGTGGGGATCATAGTTTTAACATTGGACCCTATGGGAAAACTCTTTCAAAGATCTTCTCCTGTGAAACTACATGGCCATTTGAAACCAAACTTGGCCACAATAGTCCCCAGATGGTCCCCCGCAAAAAGTTGTTTTTCAGATCCGCGCTATAGCCAAGATGACCGCCAGCAGGGATCATAGTTTTAACATTAGAACTGCACCCCCATCCAAAATAGCTGACAGTCTATAGTTTAAGATAATATAACATCAATGTCTATTAACAAATTCGAAAATGATGCCCTTAAAACATTGGGATTATTTTAACTGCATATGTCAGCCGTGGCCCAGGTGAGCGATACAGGCTCTTGAGAGCCTCTTCTTTATATTTTATAGGGGTTATGATTTCATATATATACAGGTTTCGATTTCATTCTTCTATCTTTTTTAAAATATCATATGTAAAATCTATATGAGTTATTATCATTTGCAGGACCACTGGTCAATATTCGAATATCGCCAAACAAGGGAACATCCAATGGAATATGCATAGTAAATATTTGTGCACTTCTTACCTTAATTAGTTTGTTGCTATGAATATATGGACGCAAAACTGGTATAATACGACACGGGCTGCAGTAATATTAATATTCACCTCGGTCACTAGTTTTAATTACTTTTTAGTTTCGAGTCAAATATGTGCTGAAACTTGGCAGAAAAAGCTGCAGGAAGTGTCATCATACAGAACATTATTTGTCATAAAATTTCTCCTACTTTCTTATTTTTTTTATGACTTCAATTCTAAATATAGTACAGAAATTATGGTTTGTACAAATGATTGTCATAAAAAATAATAGACAGTTGTGACTTGAGTTATCATTTCTACTATATGGGAAGGGATAAGTAAGCGCTTTCTACGAGCGATACAGATATTTTATGGAATGTAAATAAAATAAAGCACGTCCTTATCTTCTGCTTCGCAAGATTAGGAGGAGCTTCATGTACTGCATAAATATATTGTGAAAGAGTAAAAATATAAGTGATATGTTTTAATAATGTCATATAATACACGTTAATGTCGTTATTTCAAAGCTAATTTCTCAGCAGATTCACATATATAACGAAAAAAAAATAGAAAATGTTTATCTGTCTTTTCATTATCTTGATGAAACCCAACATTTGTCAAATGAATATTGCAAGTAGTATGGTATCCTTCTACTTTGTTTATCTGACGTTCATTTATGAAAGAGTTCCGGATTGAGAAATGAGCTGTTTAGCTAGTTATAAGGTGCAAAACTTGATTAAAAAAACAAAAATCTCGCAAATAAAATTCAGACACTTTTTTGTAACGGTTTTTATCACGTACGGTGATCGATTGATTGATTAGTTAATCAGAGTTTTACGTCCAGTGAGTAAAATTGTAGCTATATCAGAACGAGAACAAATTAATCAATTCAAACAAATAATAAGTAAAAGAATAAAGTAATAAAGGTCGCATGAGGGACAAAACCGGGACAAGGAGTTTTGATTACCAATGGAAAATGGGAGAAATGAATAGAGGCAGGAAATTTATCCTTCAATACGACTTAAAGAGAGTCTGCTCTACTTAAAAAATGCATGGAGCGTGGCGTTTCTCAACACAGTTTTTCGGCAATGGATTCGGATGGGGCTTTCCGTATTATGACCGGACTTCCCCACATAGACCGGGTATTACCCTAACCACTATTTGGAGACGGAACCCTGAAAACCGATCCAGGTAACGGGTCGAGTGTGAACAGAAACTGACATACTGTTATGAACAAATTAAAGATTAGTTCATCGACACCAAGGAGACGTGTCGACTATGTTCACACAAATATTGCTTGAATAATTAACTTGTGTTTATCACAAATATTCAAGCATGTTCGAAAAGCGATATTCTCCAACTCGGTGCAATTGTGAATTTTGATCGATCACTAAACTAGTAGTCTGATAAGATTAGATGACAGAAGCAAGACCTGCTTGCCGTACACTTTAATTCAGGTGGAAGAAAATGAAATAGTAGATTTGGAAAAGATTCGTTGGAAATACAAATGAAAAACTATTGATAAATAAGTGACTGACAACTAAACCACACGGAATCAATACAAGCCCTTAACGTCTCCTTTGAAAATTAAATGTTCATATTGTCGTTATTCATTGTGATTATTTCATATTGTTCTGTACCAAAATAAATTTCCTCTGAAGACAACTGGTATGTCCGGTCGAGAGCTGCGGGTGTTATTTAAAGAGTTTTTGTACCAATAATATTTGCCGTAATCATATTGTGTTTATTTGGTATAATTTGTGTATATTCTTTTTATCTTTCGGTTATCCACCAGTATGATACCACAATCATTCAGCAATCGGGGCATCATCTGCACCAACTTGAACTAAGTCTGTCAACGACAAACATATACTAAAGCAAACGATCCAGAAATAATTGTAAATAAATCAGATAAATCAATTTCAGGTTTAAAAGCTAATTTCTGAAATGGCCATACAGCTCTTATAATTATTGTAGTTGGAGTGAACATATGTGTTTTTGGTCTCCTTATCCTTTCGTAAAATATTTAAAATCATGCGTTCATTCAGAAGACATTTTTTGTCAAGAATACCACTTAAGTGCACGCTCGGGGCCTTCTTGATCTCGCTTGAGGGAGCGAATATTGTTCACCTCTTTTTGAAGACCCTTATTCGACATCAAGATGTAGACAGGAATAAAAGCCCTGTCCTTGATAAACTTGAGTTTTCTATGTATCGTGTGCGCTTTTGTCACATGTACATTCAATCCAGATCCTTCCATATTTTTCTATTTGCTGCAGAGTTTGTCTCTCGTGCTGCGTGAAGTCCTTAGAAAGTTTTCCCATGCTTGAAGTGTATGCTCTTATAATATTACAATTATGGCGTGTTTGTTCGTGTGAGAATTTTTTTTTCGCATACGTTTACTTATTCATTTATTTTTTCAATTTGGCTCTTCAATATTTTTATTGTTTTTACTAAAATTTTATAATCTGTACACATGACTATTCTTGCCCTTTCAACCTACGTGTTAGTTACACTGCAATGTTTGCCTACAACTATTTCGATGTGCCCCGTGTTGCCTATCGATGTTGTTTTTGTCCTTATTTTTGTCTTTCGTCGGGCTACTAATTGACAAATATTTGTAGGCAGACATTGCCCGGTTTTACTTTTTTTCTCAACCGCTCCCGACAAGTATTGCTTCAATGACATATTTTAGCTGCAATCGATGTTGCTCAACATTTTTGTCAAGAATACCGCTAAATCGCTCGCTTCATTCGAAATCAAGATGTAGACAGGAATAAATGCCCTGACCTTGATAGACTTGAGTGTGCGTTTTTGTCACATGTATATTCACTCCATATCCTTTCATATTTTTCTATTTGCATCAGACCCAGTCTGTTATAAGCTTGTTTATGCAATATGAGGAATATAAGCAAAATACCGAAGTCAATGCGAATTCAGTTTCTGCATATACGCATGTTGACAACCCATGTCCCACAGTGCAAATCAGATAATATCAAAATACTCGAAGAAGAAATCCTTCATAGGGTGAAGTTGATTGATAGACGATTAGACGAAAACCAACATTATTTTTATACTCCCCGCTTTAGCGGGGCGGTATATTGTGATCATGGTGTCCGTTTGTACATTCTTCCGTTCGTTATTCCGTCCGCCATAGGGGTACACACTTTGAAGCGACAACTGTTCCTAGACCACTCAGTGAAATTCAATGAAACTTTCACAGAATGTTCAGTGCATATTGCCATTGTGCACCAGCTATTGAAAAATTTTGTCAACATCGATTTTATTTTTTACTCTCTGCTAAATGGTATATGGTAAATACTTTGTGGTGACAACCCCTAGTAGACCACTCAGTGAAATTAAATGAAACTTTAACAGAATATTCAGTGCATATTGCCATTGTACACCAGCTATTTAAAATTTTAATTGACTTGATTTTTTTTTAAACCCTCTGCTATAAGGGTATATACTTTGTGGCGACAACTGCTTATAGACCACTAAGTGAAATTCAGTGAAATAAGTGAGAACCGAACCGTCAATCTAAAAGCGAACAATCCAAGGACAATGGCAACACCAGAAACAAAAAAGGGGGAGAAAAACCTTCACAGATATCCAGTGCATGTTGGCATTGTGCATCATCTGTTTTAAAACAATATGTTTTCACTTGATTTTGGGGTGGGGGATGATATTTCTGCCATCCACCATTGGGTACACACTTTGTGGCGACAACTCCTCCTAGACCACTCAGTGAAAGTCAATGAAACTATCATAGAAAATTAAGTTATTAAGTGCATATTGCCATTGTGCACTAGCTATTGATTTTTTTTATACCTCCCGCTTTAGCGGGAGGTATATAGTGATCATAGTGTATGTTCGTTTGTTATTCCGTTTTTGCATTCGTTATTCTGTCCGCCATAGGGTACATACTTTGTGGTGACACCACTTAGTGAAATTCAGTGAAACTTTCACAAAATGTTAAGTACATATTGCCATTGTGCACCAGCTATTTAAAAAATTGATTTGAGTTGATTTTTTTTACATCTGGAATCAAATGGGGGAGCGGGGGTATTTTTGTATATATACATGTATGTAATGTAATTCATGAATAAATTATTCCAAAACCCGTAGACACTTTGAAATATTGCCATTCCTCCTTTTTCATCTATTGTTATAACTATCTTGCGATTATGTCTTATTTTCAAACCGTGTTCGATAGATAAAGTTTAGAGTATCACTATTTAAACTAGAAAAAATGTGAGCACAGCTCACCAATGCTGGTGAGCATTTCATCAAGTGGTCTAAGAGGAGTTGTCGCCACAAAGTAAGTACCCTATAGTGGACGGACGAACGGACGGACAGACACCATGATCACTATATACCGCCCGCTAAAGAGGGAGTATAACAATATACGTTTAGTGCCTTCAACTATGACATTTATTTATATGAGGCTTAGAAAAAGGGTACTAAACGTATATTGTTATTATACTGCAAAATACGACTAACTTTGTTTTGAACGGCTTCAAAATTATTTTAATATATAATATAGCAATAATTTTCCAAATGGATACTCGCTGTTTCTGTCAGAAGGATAGCGATTACCCCGTGACAGTGAAACTAACACCAGGAAAATAGATGGTAATGAAATGTTAATAAAAATTGATTGTTTATTTAATTACATCTTTAAGATGACTGAATTAATTCAATATATTATATTCGCAAATAAATATATGTAATAAACTGAGTGAAATAGAAATATGGAGTGAGTGTTGACGTCATGCAATCAAAGAAATGAATACACAGAAAGCTGACATCATCGCCTTTAAGGCGTGGCTTAAATGTTGTATACAGCTAGTAGACGTACAAACATCCTCTTTATACATACCCCTTAATACATGCTAAAAAAAGCCAATGGGAATATAATAAAAATTTTTTGCGTTCAATCTGGTGATCAGAAGTCCGTAGTTAACAATTTTTTTCTTGAATGGAGTTTTTTCTAAATCAAGACCATTATCATCTTGTGTTTTATTTTTTATTATATGCAATAAACTAATATATAAAATAACGGGAGAAGAATACCGAAGGAAGAAGATTTGTGTAAAATACATGAACCAAGCAGAGACAAATGAGAGAGAGAAAAAAACAGAAAACGGGAGAGAAAAAAAAACATGCGAATTATGCTACAGAGCTGGCAGACGCGTCCCCAGTTGGTGGAGAAGGGAGTGGACTGTCTATGTGGGGAAGTCACTTAATACGAAAAGCCTGACCAAAAACCATTGTAGCCAATTTTGTTTAGAAACGCCACGTTCCATGCAGTATACAGACCCTTTCTATTTTTCTCTCAGAGAATAGAAGCACAGGTTGTCGTATAGAAGGCTAGATTTTCTGCCTCTACCCATTTCTCCCGCTTTTAAGCAAAACTCGTTTCGTGGTTGTCCCTTCCACCTTTATTTCTATTTTATTACTAACCTTTTTCAATTGATTTATTTGTTCTCGTGATATAGCCGAAATGTTATTCACTGTGCGTTGAATTAAAAATAAATCAATCAATCGATCATCGACAACATATAATGACCTTTTTTCAACAATTTACCCAATGTTAAGCTTCTGTTTAATCTTTCAACAGGTGAATGCAAATGCTAATGCAACACTTATTTGTTACCACAGGGCCGATGCAACTGCTGGTGGACTGTTAGTCCCCGAGGGTATTCACAAGCCCAGTAGTCAGTACTTCGGTGCTGACCCAAAAGCCGATTATTTTTGAAACCTTCCAATATCTAAAATTTGGTAAATTTTATTGAAAACTAAGGAGTATCTCCCTCATGCAAAGCTCTGTCCTCTTAGCTGATTTTGGCTTTAAATTTAGATCACTTTGGTTATTTGTTCTCTGTCAGTTTTTTAACATCTTTGAGTTTATGGTCTTCCAAACGTTTAGATTTTATCTGCACTGATGAGACATAAGTTGTCGAAATGCGCATATGCAGAAAGTAAATTCACAGTGACTTATGTATTTAGTTATTTATTATATAACGAAGGTTTTGATTGTTCAAAACCTACCGTCAATTCCACCATCTACAGACCTGAGACAAAGTAGGTTCCCTGTTAAGTCTGGTTCCTCATATGGTTACAATACGCAAGTCAAAAATAGAACAAGAAATCGTTGTTGCATTAGAATCGCAATAAAAGCACATAATTTGAATACCGGAGGGCGTCAATCTTGACTTGACGGTCAAAATAACCGTTTACAGGCTCTGCTTTGCGTCGCCTTTGACCGTCAAATCTACGATTGACACCCTCGGCTATTCAAATAATGTACTGTTATTGCTTAATTATACCCCACGCAACGAAGTTGCGGAGGGTATATAGTTTTTTACGTCTGAAATGAAAAAAAAGATGTTCACCGTACCTCTGATTCATGTAAAAACACAATTTGAATATCTAAAATGGAAAGATTGATTGATTAGTTATAGATTTGATATCTAACTTTATCAGGACGATAACAGGTAATCAACTGAAAAAAAATTCAAGTGAAAGAAGAATGAAATAAAGTTGGAAGTGACAATAAGTTTAATTGTCATTGGAAAAAGGGGAAAAGGGGTATTGGCAGGAAAATAATCCTTGTTTGTATGTTCTTCTAAAAAATATAGAAGGGGTCTTTATACTACATGGATCGTGGCGTTTCTTCACATAGTTTGGCTACAATTGTTTGCAGTAAGGCGTCCGTATTATGACCTGACTGCCCTGCACAGACAGGGAAGTTCTCTACCCAACACCTTGGGACGCTCCCGGCAGCTCTGTATCTGGAGCCCTGAAAACGAATTCAGGTCAAGGTGAAACGAAAAGACGTTTGTTCTGTTAATAATTGTCTCTTAGTGCAAATTTTGATCTTTCCCATTTCCAGCTTAAATACCTTTCTGTTTTTTTTTTCTGATTATTTTTTTTTCTGCTTCATTGCGAAAACTTGGATTGTCATATGTTTTTAATATTTATAGACTATGGCCTACACACTGTTTAGTTGATAAAATTGGGTGGCGATTTAAAATCAGTTTTGTTCACAAATTTTCTACTCTAGGCCAAAAAAAATCTTATTATTGGATAAAATTTGACACCATAACAGATACCGGATAAAGCATAATGAGAAAAATGACTGTTGGGTCGGGGAAAAAACCTTTGTTTCATTTGGACAGAAACTCTACGATAAATTGATTATCAGTTATGGCCCTTGTACGTTTGGTCACAACTCAAAGTTTTTACGAAACGGTAACAGATAGAGACCGGGAATTTTTTCAATTCAACATACTAGGTGATATATGTTACATTTATAAATGCAAATTTCAAAAGTCATTGGTAACTTTGATCCCAGACCTTGTTATTTGATAAACCCAGAAACGGTAACATCAAGCTGATAAAATGTAATCAAGAAAGTGTATGTCTTCTTTAGATTTGCATTTTGTTACACGGGTCCAAATTATTGGACACAAATTTTTTTTGTCTTTTTTGTCAAAGAAAAACTTTTTAATGTCATTTTTTTTTTTGCTGATAGCTAAAATACCATTATAAATGCAAAAATACATCCGTCCGATACAAAACTATTCAGGAAGGCGTGATTTTCACAATAAGGTAAAGATAATAGGCCAAAGTCAAAGCAAAAATAAATCTTTGTGTCAAGTTTGAGAGTCAATAAAGGTACAAATTAGGCCAAACCAATTTAATTCTCGGTTAGGCGTCAACTTTATT
Source organism: Modiolus philippinarum (assembly GCA_002080025.1). Classification (NCBI taxonomy): domain Eukaryota; kingdom Metazoa; phylum Mollusca; class Bivalvia; order Mytilida; family Modiolidae; genus Modiolus; species Modiolus philippinarum. The sequence goes on from MJUU01009302.1 coordinate 94,248, forward strand.
TTTGAAATATAGAAGGGTATGAGGCCAACAAACAAAGCAAAACACAAGGTAGAATTTTTGAAAATAACACTCTTTGCTGTGACCAATATTCATTAACATAACAATGAAGGGATATGGAGTAAATGCAAATGAGACAAAATCTCTACAAAATACATGGTAAAACACAGCAATGGAACAACGCTTTTATTGTTGTTCTTCATCTTGAAGTCACCATGAGGCCTTCAACAATGAGCATTACTCATACCTCACAGCAAGTTAAAGACGGCCCCTAGCACCGGTTGAGCGGTATTCATTGCTAATTGCTGAGCAACGCTACATCCATGTCTTTTTCTCCTTTGATCCATGGATGCGGGATCGTCAACAAACATAAACTTAACTGGCAGAGTGTTCTTACAAATCATTAAAAGTCAGTTTTCAAAATTCAACCGAATATTTAGGTTTTAAGTTATACTTTGTAAATAACAAAATACCGAAGTGCCTATTACTTTAGTTCCTGCATATGTGCATTGCGACAACTTTTATTTCTTCAGTGTAGATCAAATCAAAACATTTGGAAGTGGAAGTCCATAACGAAAGAGTGTAAAAGCTGATAAAAAAATAACCGATATGATCTAATTAGTTAAACGTCAGATAAGGACAGTACATGATATATATGCTTCTTAGTCTCTAACAATATTTTGAATTATTAAGATATCGTTTCAAAGTAAATCAGTTTACGGAGTACTTTTTTCAATCGTGCAAATATACTTGATTTTAGATACTTTTAATTGATGCAGCAAAATGAATTATTATAATTGCATTGATTATTTAATTGAGACGTAATTATATAAGGACACAAATTATATTGCATGAATTGTATAATGATATTTAGATTTAGGTTCAAAATGAAAATAATTATTTGAAAAAATTGAACCAGGGACAAAACTTCAAAAATCAACTATTGTCTGACTGACAGATTCAGAAAAATGGACATAAAGAGCTAACGTTTTATTCTGTCCTTCTGCTTTGACAAAACATGAAGTAATATGGGATTTAGTTTGAAATAGTTCAATTTAAACCGAACGGGAAGTATGTAATTCATACAAAATAATAGAGTGCGATTGTCAGAAATTTTGTAATTAGAATTAAAATTCTGACGTTTTGCACTGCTAATGGAACAACTTGAGCAAAAAAATTTGAAATCCATGTAGGAATTTTTGAGATGTAAGACGTCACAATTTTGGCGGGAAACAGATCTCTCTAGAGTTTTCATTCAACTTGCATAAGATGTTTATAGGCCTTTAAATATATGAAATTAGAATTTCATTAAATTTTATGCACAGTCTATTTTATGTATTTTAAAGTGACTTATGACCAAGAAAATGTGGTCCATGTGCAAAAAATTTTAGCACTGTTTGAATGGATTAAACCCGAGTATATAGAATGCCTCTGAAATCTGACGCTAGTACTCCCTTAAAACAAATTTTAAAAAGCATAGCAACAGAGAGGTAAAACAAATTCATTAATACGGGGAAGATAACAGGAAACACTTACGATGGCCGTAAATTACAATTACATGCCACAATTTACCAGGGAAATGCACAAGAAAAACAATAAAAAAGACAAAAGACAAACGTAGGAACTAGGGATAGTCGGACTTGGTACCGGCACTAGCAAGAGCTTGCGGTAAAGTAAAACCGGTTTAGGGGTACCGAAACCTTCCTTTTTTCTATACCGTATCCGAATTGTATAGTAAGCATACAAATAAAAACTAATAACTCCAAAACCACAATCTTGTGAAGAAAAGAATAAGACAAAACATAATTTAGAAAGATGGGTCAAGGAGTGCTCACCTCTAAACTACCTTCTAGCTCAAGGAGCCTAGTTTGCTGGTAAAACACTGTCACACTACGGAAGATAAATCAAAGTCGGAATTTTCTGACGGGTTTGGTACAGAATCATCATACGTATATTAAAGTTGTCAAGGGTTGAACAGACGCGTGCGAATCGTACTAGTTGAGATAAATACAACCGTATGATAGAGCTACAGGAACGTAAATATTTGTTTTCATTTGAAAGATGATTTCCGTAAATAGTATTATCAGAGGAGATTTATCATTTATCTCATTCATCAGTATCTAAAGTAAACATATTATGTTAGTAGGAAAGGGGTTAATGTCCTGGTAACCTAAATTCAGGTATATAAATACACATTATATGGACAATTATAGAAATTGTTTATATTCTCTTTTCAATAAAAGTACTTGACACCGATATCAATTTAGTACAAGTTTACTAGTCCACTAAATGAAAACACTGTCTGGATCAATGTTATTTAATGTCTCGGCGGCTAGTACTAAATCGGTCGGTGTTAGTACTCAAAAGCCAGTTTGGGTCAAACTTAACCTAAAAGAATTGTAAAACATTAAACACTGTATGCGATCTTGCTAGAAATATGAAAATGCTATCAAATTGGCTTTAAAATACCAGCGAACCAATGAAATCTTAAATGTCTATAACTAATAAGTATCTTTCTTTGTCAAAACTATATTTTTTCACGTTTCTACTTGCATCAAAGGCCTTTTATAGGATATATTTTCTACGTCAAAATCCAAAATAACGAAATGTAAATAAATCTGACATGTCAAAATTGTTATTTCGACAACGCATCAAGAAATTACTAAATACCGAAGTAACTGTAATTTTTTTTACTGCATTTTGCAATTTAGCCATTTTAAGTTCTCTCGAATGCAAAATATTTGGATACATAAGCCGAAATATTTATAAAAGCTGATAGAGAGCAAATAACCAATAGTTTCTAAATGGGAAGCAAGAATATGATAAGGACAGGACTTTGTAAACTAGGAATAATACTTAGTTTCAATAAAAAATAGTAACATTTAAAATTTTGCAAATTTAAACGCCAAAAATAAGGGACTTGTGTCAGCTTTTTACAAATCGGTCCTACGGAATATAAAACATAGTCAGTTTGAGTTTTATTATTTGCAATATAATATGAATGTCAAAGCCTACTTAATTTTATCAAACAACGACAGTAGAATACCGAAGGATCAAAGGAGTGGTACTTTCAAAAATCGAAGTCAAGCGACATTGCCAAAACTAGTACACAGAAAACAATTACGCAAGACAGCTACAAACCACAGCATGGCCAAAATGTGTACACAGAAACAACTAC
>MJUU01009302.1:102429-118906 GCA_002080025.1 Modiolus philippinarum
CCAGTCGATATTTGCCATTCCTTGCTGAGAGGTCCTAGTTGGCGGTCTGTTTATCGAGCAGGTGTAGTATGGTAAACACATCTTCAGTCAATGTAGATTGGGATTTCTCCTAGTTCATATTGCGCAATGGTTACATTATGGCATGTCTGGGTTCGATCTTTTCTCAACGATTTACGATTGTGATTCGATCTTTTCTCAGCGATTTACGACTATGATCTGATTTAATCAAATTATGTAGAAGGGTTGTATAAAGTGTAGAAAAATCATAAATGTCAATAGATGAAACTGGTCTATCTATAGATTGTAATTTATTTAAAACGTCAATAGAATTTTTACCAGAGTCTAGATATGTTTTTCACAATAGTTTTTTTACTAACTCCCTTTTACAAGTGAGTGCACTGGTCAAATGGATGGACAACCTTGTGGTAGAACAATTACTCGAAACCGAAATAAAAAGATGTTTTAGGGATTTTTGTGAAGTTGAGGAATCCAGTACATAGTAGGTAGGGTGTTAACTTAAGGCGGAACTTTGAGCGTTTCTGTATCCTTGTAATTTTGTTTGGTGAGCGTTTTCTCGTCACAATTTGTGCGTTTAAAAGTGCTAGACTTGGTCTATTTATTTTGTCTTTGTTTGTTTGGTTGTTTTTTGGACATCGATATAGTATTTTTTTCAGATGATGGCAAAGTTGTTTGAAGCTTTGTCGACAGGTGCAAACACATATTTCTCACCAAGTTCTTTTAATTTGGACTTAATTCTGTTAACAGACAGCTTAGGAGGTGACTCAAAATAATTTTCTTTTTAGAAATTAATTGTTGGTGACTATACTAATGATTTTATCTTTAAACATATTAAGAGCATGTTTGTCTGCACATTCTCGTTTGCATCATTTTATACAATAGTTAGTTACCGAGTCTTAACAAGCTTGCCAGTTAATTTTCGAAGGTGGGCGATACTTAGGCCCTTTTCTAAAGAATCGTCTAACTTCTTTATCCACCATTTTGCTTAAGTCCCCCGTTAATATATGTCAACAAGAGTCATAGCGATAAGGCAAAGTGGAACAGTCACAGCTGCTAGGGTAGTTCTTCTCGAAATTAGCATCACATGTAACAGAAGAGTAATTGAAAAAAAAATACTTCTAGTAGGTTTTTTATAAGTAAAAGAGATTACAGGCATGTCCTGATTATCAAAATAAACTACATGTAGAACAAGTTTTTGAACATCCGGGTCTTGAAATGCCTACAATATCAATCAGAACGATACCTTTATTAATATACTAAATTTTCAAAAATTGTTTTATGTGTTCATTTGGTTTGTCGATTCTAGGATAAAGTCGATGAAAGCAAAAAGCGTCGATAATCTTAGAACATTCACAGAGCGGACTATTAACAGACATTGTATCGCATTCTAGAGAGATTTTATAAAGATGTGATATAGGAATAGAACAAAGTTTAGTGAACAAACCATGCCGCCCATAGTTTTTGAAAACTGTATATAGATCTTTACATTTATGAGGTTCTTACGTTTGCTTTTTATATTAAAATTAACTCTTCGGCCATATGTGACCTACGATGTCGTAATACCCATGATGTCAATTGAAGCATGCTGAGAAATGTTACACTGACCCATGATGCTGTTATTTAAACCTAAAAGGTAAGCTGTCTGAAGGTTTTTGATTGACGACGGTTCACATTCCCTTCTATATTTTACGAATTGTCTCTTAGATTGATCGGGGATTTTTCGACAAGTTCTGAAGGCTACACTTTATGTATTTTCTGTCGTGCTTATAAATATTACAGTGCTTATATATATATAAGATCTAAACTTTTTGGGAAAACGCATGCGATACATGTGCTCCTGGGTACGTCGTTTAAATGGACGAACAATTTCTCCTACGTATTGGATTCCACAGCCTGGCTTAGTTCAGGTAATCAAATAAACCAGGCTGGATGTTCTTTAGGAGATATCAATGGGGAATTTGATAGTAAAGTTCCTGCAATTGACATTTAGATTTTACAGTATTCTCCTTGACTAGGCGAGGACAAGTGACACATTTCCTGGCATTGCACTTCAGAATTTTAGAAAATCCACGATTACATTTGTTGTAAACGGAGGCGGTAGTGAATTTAGATTTTTGTATGGATTGGCATATTGTAGATATGTTTAACGGTGTTAATCTGACTACTGGATTAAGGGACCGACCATTTTGAAAGGGGGGTGGGTATGTTTTTTTTTCTGGACAGTTCTTTCGTGCGAAAAAATTTATTTATTTTCACAAAAAAATTGTTTTCGAAATTAACATTATTTGGGGGGAGAAAGCCTCCCCCAAAATATTTTTTTCCATTATTCTGGCAGCCAAAATATTTTTTCTCATAAAATCAGCTCTAAAATATGTTTTGGAAAAAAAAACCATAGCCCCCCTCTTTCAAGTTAAATGGTCGGTCCCTAAGTGCTGAAAGAGGTAGATTAGTAAGATAAGAGTGTGATAAGTTTGTAATCGTGGATTTGATACAGCGTTGTTTTAAATTATTATATGTTGCACCATGAGCGTCAAAAATAATTTCCCTTAACGATGACATTGCAACTATCAATTGACGTTCATTTAAATAATCACGCTTGTCATACAGCTTAGATTTCAAAAGTCCATCGTAAATAACCAAACAAAAGTTAGATTTAGGTACGAAGCTGAAGAAGATGTATCAGTTGTTACTTTATTTTCAAGCTCATTGCGATAGATCAGATGTTAATATTCCATTAATTTTATAGTATTAAGTCAAAGTACATTGACTATGTAGCGGATGCTGAAATTAAAGGAATGTGCAAAATGTTTTTGTTTTCTTTGTGTAAGCCCTCGTAATGATTTGGCCTCATACGAGTAAAAGGAAAGGTCGGCTAGGTGTGGAGTACAACTGTAGTTCCTATAGGAGTCCCTATTTTCTGTTGGAAAACACGACCTCCGGATTCAACAAAATATTGTCAAGTAAACATCTTGGTTATTTTATAATGTCAGTGTCGGTGCACTTCTTATTTGAATAAGTGTGGTTCTTTACAAAATGGGTTTGGTCTTTCCCTACTACTAAAAAGAAGTATCTGCGTTCTCAAGTTTTTGAGCAGAAACATTGATGTATTAAATCTGCAATTACTGCTTTCAGTTTATTGTGTGGTAAGGTTCTATAAAGAGTAGAAAAATCAAACATTTGAATACAATGGCAATGGGCAAGACTGGTTAAGGATAGCTGTTCAAGAAAATCTTTGGCATTTTTAAGAATCCACAATTGATTCATGCCACTCATGAAGGAATTTATCACAGGAATTGTTTATGCAATCTTTTACTGTGGTAAACAAAGTAGTGAGAAGCTGTAAAAGAGGTTAGGTGGTGCATCTGAACGACCCCGCAATTAATCTCTCTTTGTATGGATTTTTATGTTTTGGTACTCAGTAGATGTAAGGGAGTTATTTTCATCCTGGTCTTTGACGTCAAATAATGCTTAAAGTGTGGTTTTTAACAATCTCGTCCCTCGATATTGAAATAGGGCTATAAGTTGGGTTTCCAGATGAACTGTCGATGGCAATCTCTTTCACAAGTCAGTCATTATTTTCATGGAAATTAATCATATTTTTACCACAAGGGGATGCTCAAATATACTGGGATTTCTCGATTTCCTTAATGTTTTCAAGCGCTTGATGCTAATCACATTTTATACTATGAACCTGATCCAGTCGGACAATCTCTCATCGTCCTCTTTCGTTTTCCTTGCCATCTACTTAGCATAAACCTCAACTGTATCAATCAAAATCTTGAAGGTATATTTCCAGTTGATGTGCTCGGCTTCACTGAATTTTGGACCTTTGAGACGAAATCTCGTAGTTTGAGGTTGTCTACGATATCTAGGTCACCAGTTGTATCTTGTCCAGCCGGAAAGTTGATCTAACTTGGCTTGGAAGATGATGTAGACTAAATTTATAGTTCAATGACCTATTTTGAATGCTATGACAAATATCAACAAGAACATTACCGAAAACCAAAGTGGTGAAATAGAGATTTTACGACTGCTTCCGGTTGCAAACCATTTCACGATAATGGATTGCCAACTTTGTTAAGTCGATATTTGAAAAACCCTTGACTCCTTCTTCTGATTATCCAAAGTAGTATGTTCTTTGAGTATGCCCTCACCAGTTAGACCGCTACCGTCAAATCACCGGGATGGTAGATTCTAAGACAACTATTTAACGTCAAATATGACTTTCAACAAATCACTACCCGAGAACATCATTCTCTCTGAAGTATGTAAAGAGTTGAAAATTATTTCTTACCCAAGTCCGGAAACATAAAAACATGACAAAAATTAGAAAAAATTGAATTTTAAATTCTATAGCCGTTTTCACTTAACCAAAAACAACTACATGTACTTGCCAAACGTAAATCACTTTATTACCGGTTCCATGGTATCCATAAACTAGTTTCCCCTATTCTGTTTGATAGATTTTTTTCCATTTTCATATTTCCAGTTACTAGGTTCTGAAACTTGGGTCAAAATCTCACATAAATGCTTTCATTTTTGCTTAGTTTCGGGAAGGTTGAATGATATAAACTTTCAAGCTATAATGTCGTTTTTTGACAATGGGGTTAAACTCGTTTCTTGGATCCAAACACTCCCCCTATGTGTGGTGAATGGCTAAAAAATAAATACACAAAAAAGACTCAAAGTAAAAATCAAACTAGAAAAAAGACCAACTTATCAAGACGAGTACCTTTACAATGAAGTACAAACAACATGAAGACAATACACACGGGAACTGTCCTAACAAATGCTCGCAGTTACTGACAGCTAACTAAGGACATAATGTTCGTTGCCTGTGATATCAAGCCTTAGTATATATGAAACTTCAATTGAAATTCTTCTTATTAGATTTCGTATAACAACATCATCAATTATGAAAGAAGAACATGATATTGTGCAGTGTCAGACACTGCCAATATGAAAAATTGTTTTAATTTAATTATGGTGTAAAGCATTTTAGTTCACATGAGAGGATTTTAAAATGGGCGAAACCATCCATGAATTCTTAATTGTTTTTAATACTATTGTAGTTGTTTATTACAAATCAATACGATATTCTGTTTATTGGTTTAATCTAAAATTATCACTTGTCTGTTCAGTGATGGCTTTAAAAATTTTAAATTGTTGTCGGTGTATTTTTATTCTTTAATTTTTATTCTTAAGTGAAAATTAGTTAGCGTATTTTGATAATTGTTAACATTATGACGACATTTTCAAGAAAAAGATTTATATTTGTACTATGCATAATTAATGCCAGTTTATTTGTAAAAAATGAAAGATTAGGTTTTATATAGCCTGTGGAGATCACTACCATAAACTGTACTATGGAACTATAAATACTAAAAATACCGAAGTTGCATAAAAACAGTAAATTTCGCTATGCTGTACACGTGTTTCAAGGAATAACCTCTCATCAGCAGCATTAAAATCAAATAATATGGAAAGCAATAATCCAAAAGTAGTCCAAAAAGAAGTACTCATCTCCAAAAATATCGAAATAGGAAGCCAAAATCCAGTACCAAGGATATTGCATAAAATTGATCTTTATTTTTTTATTTAAATATCTGTATAACTTTACTTTAAAATTAATATATCACAGTATATTTTCTCGGCGACTCGACTGATACATTACATCAAGTCTGTCTTTAATGTCGGAGAAACATGGACGGTCTTTTGATATTGGCTCCCAACATTCTTGCATCAGACGATATCTGAAATCAGAAAGAAGTAATCTCTGTTAAAAGTCCTGAATTATTAGAAGAAAGAAGGAAGAAGAAGAAGAATAATAAAGCGAAATAAAATAAAGTATTTCCACTGTAGTGGGAAAGACCTTAATTGTCAGCGACCGAACATGTAAGGAATAAATCAAATATATATAATAACAAAATTTCCTTTATTTTGAATGCAGGACAACGGCAGCCTTTTCTTTACATGTTTTTGCTCAGAGCTTTTACGTTTTATGTCCACTAGTAATATCTCTAATTTGTATTGAAATTTCCTTTGATTTTAGAATTGTTCGTTTTGTTTTACGATCGTGAATTTGATTTACCTCGTTGCTGTAGACCCCTTGGAAACACCAAGCCGAATAACAACAAAAAAGCATTGTTGTGTCTTTGTGTTTACATGAAATGCACTATTATAACTTACAAAATGGTTTGTACGGTCAATTCATCAACCTTTTGCATATTTTTACAAATTTTGTATGTCATCTCTGGGAAACTTTCCACGATTAAAATGAATTCCCTGATTATTTTAGATTGTCAGGTTTAAATTCATTCGACCATTCCAAAATACCTTCTCAAGTCGGACAGTTTTTGAAAGCTAATGTCATTTTTCAACTTAACTCATTCTAAAAGCTTTAACCGGATGGTTCTAATAATTAAATTAAAAACAATTTGTTACAGCATTAACTTAAATGTCAAGAAAATAATGGAGCAATGAAAAATAATTTGAGTTAAACAACAGCAAACACATACAATAGCTGACCACATTCCTCGAAGAGATCTCCACAATAGAGGTAACCGGATAACTGACGAACTGTACGAACAAACCAAATGTACATTACGGTAGGAGTTAATTGTTCAATATGTAGAATATAAAGTAAACAGACAAAACATGATAAATATCGTAGAAATAGACACTAAAGAACAACTATAAAAGCGTTGTTCCTTTGCTTGTTGTTTACCATGTATTTGTAGAGACTTTGTCTCATGTGCATTTACTCAATATCCTTTCATTCACCATTAAACTATCTCACAGATATAATAAAATAAAATTCGAACAAATAATTGTGCATATTACTGTAAAACTGAGATATTAGAAAACCGGATGTTTATATACGAAAGAGACGTATCTACTTTTCGTATGTACATGTATGTATGGTCAATCGTGAATAGTCATGAAAAATAGTTAACAGGTGAAGTCTAGTGTAGGGGAACTAGAAGGGGTCTTATGGGTATAAATTTTAGTCATACGCTGACCGAGAAAACCTTTTTAGCAAGATTCCTGAAAATGCCACGAAAAAAACAAAAAACAAAAAAAATGCCATACGGGTTCAGGCAATATTTTCTGTGCGTAGTACATGATTTCATAAACCTATAAGCGTAAATACATTCACCCTTCCATACATTCTGTAAATGAAGCATGCTACTTTTTCAAATTATTAGAATGTTGGGAAGGTAGCACTCGGGACAAAAACAATGAATTGAATTATTCCAATTAGAAAGGGTTTCGTCTGTGGTTATCGATTTTCATCCGTGCATAATAAATTGTTTTAGATCTATTCTTTGAAGCAAAAAAGGACTCTGTCAAACGGTTTTAATAAAAATCATAAAAGTGATTTAAAAGAGCACCTGATGTCACTCTCAGTTTCANGCCTTTGTTTAGAATGTTGTGATTTCTATTTCTGTGCTTTGTGTCTGTCTAACGTCATTGTTTTGTGTCTGGTGCCATTGTTTTCTGTGTTCTCGTTTTGGCCATGTCTTTTGACTTCGATTTTTGTGGATTTCCCTCCTTTGTTCCTTCGGTATTCTACTGCCGTTGTTTTAAAAGTAATATCCCCTTTATTGTTGAAAATAAAAGCATGTCGGAAAAAAAACTTCATGTATGATTCAAATACGCAAGTTACTGGAAAAGGGCCTCACAAATGCGTACTAAACCTGAGCTTGATAGCACCCCCGCTATCTTTTGTAGGAATTTGTCGAGGGTATGATCTTCTGAAAACTTTAAGGTATACGCTACAACTCGTACAGGCCGTTTTGGAACTGTAGACATCACTTTAATATCCTTTTCCTTTTCCTACCCCTGAGAAATATTCATAGCCTTCACTATATAACAAGTGAATTGAGCGCACCTGACCACACTCGATTATTCTCCACATGTAAATGAAAAACTGATACAGAAATATGTTTAAATATTAGAAAAATGTCTTGAGCTGTTAATTATCAAGCACATACCCATAAAACAGATTACTGTGATTGACTCAGCAAACCCAGAAAACAAATTATTGATTTTAAATAAAATAAACGAACTGATAGATCCCCTATCGTATGATATGTGTGTTTCCTATGATAAATTGATACGTTCGTATGATTCGTATCCGGTTACCTCTACCAAGACTTAAGACTAACTTAAGTTTAACGGTATGGTTGAACTGGATATATGGAAACCAAAATGTTTCCTTTCTTTATGCTGTTCCTCAAAGGTATGAATAACCACATAATATTCATTTTCATTAATTGTAAAAAATAACACAACAATATATGATTTTATAAAATATATAACCTGAAATACACATATTACATATTAAGTAATCAGTTCCATTGTGATATGCACACTGTGCGTGTCAACATTGGATATGTGAGACGAATCTGGAAAAAGGATTGAAATATCAAAAATAAAAGACCAAGCAATTTTGAATTTCGTTTCTTTTTAACTATGTATTTATTATTTTTATTTGAAACATTCAAAAAACACAATGATCACTGCACAAAAAAGTTTTTCCTTTATTTGTCATTAAACTGATCGATTGTTAGGCAGGTTAATTCTGTAAACGTTTTCTCCATAGTGGTTGATCTTAAATTAGATAAAAATGGTCAGAATATGTATCACAAGTTTCATTTCTATTATAGTTTTATATATCTATTTAATTGATACCCTTCTCTATTTGTATATCTCTGTAACTTACATATCGTCTGGGCAACGATCTGGTTTTGAAAGTCTCCCACCTTTCTTTACAAGCTCCATAACTTCCTCATTCGTTTTCCCGGGATATGGTACACACCCTAGCGAAAATATTTCCCATAATAATACACCAAAACTCCTGAAAAAAGATTAAGAATTCTTATCATTAGAAAAAAATAAAGAGCAAAGCATTGATAAATTAATTTTGTAGGTTTATATAATATTTACAATACAAAAAAGAGAAATTAAGTGGAGTGCATTTAATCCTGTTAAAATAAAATCAAGTAATACACCTATTTGCGAGGAAACAAACTCTTTCCTTGACGTTGCTCATCTTTAGTCCCAGTAAATCATGAAGCATATCATCCTACCTTCACACTTGACAGAAAGCCCAAGAATGCCATCAATATCGGTATCTGTAAAATAGCCTTGAAATGTTATAAGGAGTAAAAATCCACTTGGTGAAGTTTTAAACCACTTATTAATACAAGTGAATGACAAGAGGAAAATAAATCGAAAAAAATCAAATAATATAGTAAACATAATACAAACCATACATCTGTCTTAATGGTGAATAATCCATCCATAAATGCCTCAATGGACATCCATTTAACAGGTACAAGAGCTGCTCCTTTCTTTTTATAGTAGTTAGTTCTGTTATACAAAAAGCAGGTTTAAGCAATCTTTTAAAACTATGAGAAAAATAGTTGAAATGTGCTTTTTAATCAAAAGTCTTCATTCAATTAACAAATTTCTTATATTTGTATATTTCTTCTTTTTTTTATGCGGTAAAAAAAACAAACTTGTTGGCAAATAGGACTTTTAAGGCAAATACTGTATATTTATTGCATTCATTTTCGTATAAGAGTCTCTGAAAGGACACAAAAAGGGCAAAACCGTAGATAAAAGACTTGGCGAACCTTCAAATTCTTTTTTTTATATTTTTCGTCTTTTATTGTCATAGTATTCTATAATTTAGTGTGACAATGTACATCCCTGATAAGGCAGTTCTTTTGGAACTCTACATTTTTGCGTGTCAACTACACAACGGTGGACATTTATATTGATATGAAAAAATTAAAATAATAATATTGTATATTTTATAATTGTCCCCCGCCGCAACGCGGAGGCGTCCGTGTGTCCGTCCGTCACACTTTCTGGTAAGCGCTCTCATGCCTACAAATTATAACGGATTTTCATAAAATTTATACCAAATGTTTATATCACTATTACCTTGGTCAAGTTGGAAAATCAGCCTTAGTCGATACTTTTTGACAGAGTTATGGGACTTTGACCTAAATCATGACGCTGTTTTATCCAAGAATTGACTTTGTAAGCGCTCTCATGCCTACAAATTTTGACGGATTCTCATGAAATTTATACCAAATGTTTATACTACTAATACCTTGGTCAAGTTCGAAAATCAGTCTTGGTCGATACTTTTTGATGGAGTTATGGGACTTTGACCAAAATAACGACCCGTCTTCAGCCAAAAAATTTACCTTGTAAGCGCTTTTATGGCTACAAATTTTGACGGATTCTTGTGAAATTTATATCAGATGTTTATACCATTAATACTTTGGTCAAGTTCGAAAATCAGCCTTAGTCAATACTTTTTGAGGGAGTTATGGGACTTTGTCGAAAAAACTGACCCTGTTTATCCAAAAATTTACCTTGTAAGCGCTCTCATGTCTACAAATTTTAACGGATTTTCATGAAATTTATACCAAATGTTTATACTACTAATACCTTGGTCGAGTTTGAAGATCAGTTTCGGTCGAGACTTTTTGACGGAGTTAATGGACTTTGATCAAAATAACAACACCGTTTTATCCAAATATTTATCTTGTAAGCGCTCTCATGGCAACACATTTTTACAAATTTTCATGAAATTTATAGCAAATGTTAATACCACTAGTACCTTGGTCAAGGTAGAACATCTGCCATGGTCGATCCTTTTTGTATCCCTACATATTTAATTTTGGAACTGCCCTGAATGTTTGAAAATATTGCAGTTTCATATACAGTACACTAATATATTGCATGAGTGGCGGGGGACCCAGGAATTCTATTCTTGTTTTTAATTTATTTTCGTTTTTTTTTTCATTAAACGTTATGTTCCTTTCACAGTAAAAAAACGGTAAAAGAATGTTTACTTATATTAAGGTATGAGCAGAGCTCATTGTTGAAGGGCTTGTTGTAATTTCAATACGAAGAACAGTAAAAGCGTTCTTCCATCGCTTGGTCTGATCATCTATTTGTATAGACTTTGTCTCGTGCACTTACTCCATATCCTTTCATTGTTAATGAAAGGGATGCTGAGCAGTGGACAATATCCATGGCTTCTTGTAATTAAAACATGGGTTATATGTTCTATGTTTACTATTAACTTTAATAGTAAGAACTTTATCATAAAAACGTGTGACACCGTCTTCATATGTATGATTATGCCTTTTATAGTACATCCCCTTTATGCATCACTGATGTTGCATAGATGCCAAAGTCGTTCTGTAGAAGGCCATTTCATATATATTTTCCCAAATTGTAATTACCGTTGTAGAATAAAATCTGCTTGATACAAAATTTTAAATACATGTCAAGTCATAAAAATATTTTAATACTTTATCGTTTGCATCTCCTTTTTGCTTAAGTTTTTGTAAAATGAATATTCTATATTTCAAGCATTTTTAATTTCAGGTAGAGATAGAAATTATATCAAAGAAAAAATGATATACTGGAAATTTTAATAATATGGATCATCAAGTTAATTATTTCCTCAGCCGAAAATTAAAATACTGTAAAAGATGACCAACACATTATTGAACTACGTTTTATTGTGTTCTTCATATTATAGAATTTCAGTGAATATAATTACCATAATTCAAACAAGTATAGTGTGTGTATGTACTTGTGTGTGTACGGTTTCTTTTAGGTATTCGCACGAAAAGAGGAAAAATTATGAATTTTGCTTTAAAAAATATGAAATAAAAAATTACCTTCCCATTAGTCGACTCATTCCAAAATCTCCCACCTTCACAACTCTTTTTGGACCGTTTTCACTTAACAGACAATTTCTTGCAGCAATATCTCTGCAACGTAAATATTTAAACATGAATACTTAGAACATGTTTTTACTACGTAATTGGTCAGAGGTACAAAAAGATCTTCACTCCAAAGAAAAATGGAAGAAAAATAGAGATACTTAGTAATAACCATTCGGAAGTAAAGGTTTATTTAAAATGAAACGGTATGGTTGTCAAAGGCGATTAAGAAAATATCAATGATTAAGATTCAAATTTTGCTGGTATTTTAAGTTATCTGTTATATATTTGTAATTTGTATATAAAAAAACACGAAACAAGCAATACAATCCGAGTGCAGACATGAAGAAAACGTAATCATTCCTACTACAGAAAATTGTAAGTAAGTGTTCCTCCAGAATGTGTATACCCCGGCTCTTTCCACTGAACTCTTTGTTAACAGGAATATGATCACTACAGGTGCTCTAGGACTAACACACCCTTTATATTCCCTGGAAGTCGCCACTCAGACACCACTACCCTTTAAACCAGTATTGTTAATAATTTGAGTAACGTTCTACATAGTGCTGTCAAAAAAGATTGAGATATATAACAGAAATAACCTTTCAATGGCTGCAATCAGAATGAGTAGCTTGAATCTTTAACAGGATAGAAGCAAGATAATGACTGAGAGCTATCGAGTAGGTCATGATTGAATCGGGGTACCTAAGTTCAAACTAAATACACAAATATAATAGTACTCTTCGTGATTTTAAAATAATCATATGATGTGTACCTAATATAGGTTGAATCAAAACCTATTATTTCCGTAATCACGATCACAGTAACGACAACACCCATAAAGTATTTAGATCATATCATATCATATCTTATTTTTGAATAATTTAATGTATTTAAAATATTTTGAATTGAGTTGTGTTTGTGTTGCAAATGATGTTATATAAATAAGAGCACATCTACAACAGTGAAAAGAAAACAATTAAGTTTTGAAGACGAAAGTTTGATGCGCCTGAAACTTTAGATATATTCATTCAGATAATGTTCTGTTGACTGCTTATGATTAAGTGCAAAATCTAGATCAATATTTATATTTTATCGCTTTATATATTACAAGAACTAAAATAAAAAAACATTGTAAACTGTAGATGACATGTCCAAGAGACCTATTGTAAACTGTAGATGACATGTCCAAGAGACCTATTGTATACTGTAGATGACATGTCAAAGAGACCTATTGTAAACTGTAGATGACATGTCCAAGAGACCTATTGTATACTGTAGATGACATGTCCAAGAGACCTATTGTAAACTGTAGATGACATGTCCAAGAGACCTATTGTAAACTGTAGATGACATGTCCAGGAGACCTGAGAATATTTTTACTAAGTAACTGACGCTCCCAGTTTGGAATTGCAAGTCATCACATTTTTTCGTATAGTTTAGATTTCAGTCGTCCCGAGTTATTAAAATGAAATGAACTAAAACAATAAAAAGCTACATTGTTGTAAAAGTAAACACGAAATTAGATATTTCACAACTAAGATTTTTTTAAAAACGCATCAATGTAATACTTTTGGATATAAAGCTCTCTATGCGTGCACGTGAATGGGCTTTTTACCACCTGACCGATCATGTTGGAATCTGCTTCCCCCTTTTTTTACTAAATTGCTTGAATAAAACATAAAAAATGTGATGTCGAAGCAATGAACGACAATTAAATACGGAATACTAAACATAACATAACGGTCTTTAAAAGCAATACTAAACGGAATACTAAACTAAACATAACGTTCTTTAAAAGAAACTGACAGAAAAAAGAAAAGTAACCACATACTGGAACTACAATACATATTGATGATGAAGATATATTACCTATGAATACAGCCATTCTTCTCTAGATATTGACATCCATTTGCAACATCCAAACACAATTGTAATAAGTCAAAGAGAAGCGACGGAGTCTGTAAAAATAATGCGAAGCTATTAGTAGTCTTACATAGCTTCTTGTCTTATAGAATAATTCACTGAATGTATTAATGCTTTGAAGTATACAAATAAGTATAACATAGCAATATGCAGTTCTGATACTTCGCTATAAAATGCAATTCTACACAACAACCTATACATACTTACATGAACTCCACGAGGACACTAAGTTACCTATTTCAACTTAACATGCATCGTTTATTGATATGGAAAATGCGTATTGTTGAATTTTTACACAATGGGAAATGGATTTCCAGTATAGGAAATGTCCCATATCTGAATAAAATAAATATGAATTTTGTCATAACGTATTGAGATAACGCACATTATTGTGATATTGTCCCCACAGAACAGTAAACAGTCGCAAAAAGCCTCGATACATGGTAAAGCTAGATTTGGTATGATTATATTCCCAATGGCTTTGTTAACTTTTCTCATAAAAACTTGCCTTTACCTGATTTTTAGCCGAGTTCCGACGAAGTCGAACTCGGCATATAATTTGATGAATTTTGATTACTGCATGATATCTTGAGAACCACATGTCATATCTGAATGAAACTTTGCACAGACATGAGTTATGATTAGAGAAGGAATCCTATTGATTTTGCGGTTTGTGTGACAAAGGTTAAGGTCATAACTTCTAAAAGTAGAACAAAAAAATTGACTTATCCGTTTCCGCGGAATATCTCCAGAACCACATCACATATCAAAATGAAACTTGACATAGACATTAGTTATGATCAGAAAAGGAACCCTATTAATTTTTGGGGTTATGCGACGAAGGTCAATGTCACAACCTCTAAAAATATAACAAAAACTAGAAAAACTGAGCAAAGCTCACTGATATATACCCCGCTCCCCATTTGATAATCAATCAAATCAATTTCTGTAATAGAAGATGCACATCTACATTATGTCACAAAGACTGTCTTAAAGTTTCATGAGTGGTAGGAGGGGTAGCGGATAAGAGATGGGTACCATTTTGTAATGTAATGGCAGAGTTCATGTTTTGTTATGGGAAACCCCAAAAATCAATTAAAAGCGAATTCTGACATAGGAGGTGCACATCTACATTATGTCACAAAGATTGTGTTTAAGTTTCATGAAAATCTGCTCAGTGGTTCAGGAGGAGTAGTGAATAAGAGATTGGTACCCCCTTGTAATGTAATGACAAAGTCCATGTTTCGCTATGGGAAACCCCAAAAGTCAATTAAATCAAATTCTGAAATAGGAGGTGCACATCTACATTATGTCACAAAGATTGTGTCAAAGTTTCATGAAAATCTGCTCAATGGTTCAGGATTGATTGATTGATTGAATATTGTTTAACGTCTACTCAACAATATTTCAGCTATATCAAGAGAACAAGTTTGATAATAAATAATCACTTTGGGGTATGGAAAGGGCCATGGGACGGGAAATTCTGACTGCCACTGGAAAAGTAGGGTGAAATCGTCAAGGGCGGGGAATTTAGCCTTGTAGCCGATCACCTACGGACCACCCAAAAAAGAGCTTGCTACAAGAGTTCTTTAACGTGCAGGAAGCGTGGCATTTCTTCCAACACGTCGACCTGAGTTTACATCCCATCCGAAAGATGGGTTGTGTATTTATTAATCCCGCACAACCACGGAATGGGTCCTATATCTATATCCCGAGACCCTCGGGTCAGTCTCCGTTTAGGAGGGGTCACACCACGCAAGCCGGAGATACTAGGTCCTATTTCTATATCTCGGGGTTCCCTCGGGGTCCTCTGTTAGGAAGACTCATACTCCAAGCTCATGGGATGCTGCGGGCCTATTCATAAGCCGGGACCGCGCACGGCGGCAATGGTTCAGGAGGATTAGCGGATAAGAGATGAGTACCCCCTTGTAATGTAATGGCAAAGTCCATGTTTTGATATGGGAAACCCGAAAATCGATAAAAACCAAATTCAGAAATACGAGGTGCACATCTATATTATGTCACAAAGGTTGTGTTAAATCAAATTCTGAAATAAGAGGTGCACATGTACATTATGTCACAAAGATTGTGTTAAAGTTTCATGAAAATCTGCTAAACGGTTTAGGAGGATAAGCGGATAAGAGATTGGTACCCCCTTGTAATGTAATGGCAAAGTCCATGTTTTGCT
The DNA here is from genome assembly GCA_002080025.1 of Modiolus philippinarum. NCBI lineage: Eukaryota > Metazoa > Mollusca > Bivalvia > Mytilida > Modiolidae > Modiolus > Modiolus philippinarum. The sequence continues at coordinate 118,327 of MJUU01009302.1, forward strand.
ATGGGAAACCCCAAAAATCAATTGAATTAAATTCTGAAATAGGAGGTGCATTTCTACATTATGTCACAAAGATTGTGTTAAAGTTTCATGAAAATCTTCTCAGTGGTTCAGGAGGAGTAGCGGATAAGAAATGGGTACCCTCAGGTGTAACGGACGGCGGAAAGACAGAAGGAGGGCCGGACGAACAACCCCATTACTATATACCCCCACTTTTCAAGCGGGAGTATAATGAAACATTGCAATAAGGCACGAAATCACATGTTTGGTATTATTTGATAACAAAAATAGCTAGAAAAAGTTTTATTGTTCATACAAAAGTTTTGTTTTTATATTGCTTGAACATGTTCATTCATTTCATAGTTCTAATTATGTACTCCAACACCATTTTTGGGGTGTCTTTAACATAAAAATAAGATGTAATGAAAAGTCAATTAAAAAGGGAGGTAATTAATTTAATGTGAAAAAGTATTTAATATTTTGAAAAGTCGTTTGCAATGTCTAGTAAAACGAAATCTAAGTTGAAAAAAATTGTGTTTTTTTTTTTTTTTTTTTTTTTTTTTTTTTTGTAAATAATTGAGTT
>MJUU01009302.1:121364-132074 GCA_002080025.1 Modiolus philippinarum
AACTTGATATATTAACCGGTTTTCAAGAATTAGCAACTTAAAAATTTCGGATGGGTTATATGTTAAACTAAGGTGAGCAGTGGCTGTCATTTTGTGTGTATGATCGGTACTAAATTTATACATTTACATAATGATCATCATTTTACCATGACAAGTAAATATTAACTTGATGTCTGAAACGGTTTCAAAGAATTATTTTTCCCACAGGGTCCCTTTTTCAACTATGTACCCTGTTGGCAGCCATTTGGGATTTGTGATCGGTACAAATACAAAACACCTTGGTAGAGGACCATCATGTCAACATGCCTAGTTAATATCATCTTGATATATGAAATGGTGCACAAGAATTAACAATAAGAAGCATATAACATAGGGTTCTATTTTAAACAATGTTCAGAGGTAGAAGACCTGTTGGGTGAGACGGGAACTTGTCGGACAGGTGTAGAAATTGTAAATCTTGATGAGTTTAACGCTTTTTCTAATTAAACTTAACCTCTATCCCAAATATTTTTTGAAACATAATTCAAAACGTTAAACAAAAATGAAAATTTTATGAAAAAATGAAAGTAAGTCCTATATGTTCATATGATTTTCTCCAACATTGCAGCCTAGGTAGAACTTGTCATAGTCTATGTTTTTGTGATTATATCATAATCTTTTTATCTCCTATCGTTTTAAATGTAAATGACAAATGTTACAAAATTTTGCAAATTTGGGAGAAAAAAGAAAAAAAAACTCCAAAACGGGTATCGGTTTTTATTCAAAATTGCAGTGAGAGAAGATCTTGCCAAGCTGATCATTTTTACCCCTATATCAGATTTTGAGTATCTGTGTAGCAAGGTTGAATTTTGAAATACAGTTATTTTACTATCTTCGTGGAATAAATTTCACACGTTTGTAGCTGTCATGTGACTGGACATATCTAGCTTCCCGTTTAACATTTTATGTATTCTTTTAGGTATATTTTTGGGATATTTTTTCTCCTGCATCTTTCACGTGGCAACCGGAAGTGCTCATCATATGTTTCATTTCCAAATTGATTTTTTAATGGTCAGTATTGACCAATGGTTTTAGGTTTTAGAAATTAACCCCCTTGTTCTCGAGAATTTCTCCATACCCTACGATGCATTTTATTCCGAATTTTGGTCTATTATCTCAGTTAGTATCAAGGCAGCTCGTTTTCACTGCTTCTTCACTTTGGCTTGGGAGCCAGCCGCCCCTAACACTACCCTGCTAAGCCCGAAGAAGCGGCTGAGAAGGAGGCCAGCGCTTCTACTACGACTTGGATTACGACCTGTTCTAAAAATAAGGTAGGGAGAATTTCCTTCCTAAGTAATTAGGGATTATCTCAAAGTTTGTTTTAAAATACGTTTTCTCTTCGGATTTTATTTTGTGTTGAATTCTATAGATTTTTTTGTACAGATTTGTATAGTTTAATATAATAAAGTATCTAAACCTTTAAAAGTATTGCTCTCTATATTTATATTGACTACGAATGTATCCTGAAAAAAACAAAACGGGCGACGTACAAACCATTACACGCCTATTAGAAATCATAAAAAATCCGCTCCTTTTACATCTGTAACGTTTTTTGAGTTATTTGCAAAAAGGCATTTTACCCGTATGTTCTATAATTATTTTAGTAACAGCAACCACGTTGTTTAGTTTTCGGACTATTCGACCAAAATTTTGAAACTGCATACACTTGTCATGATTCAGACATAGTTTGGTTACTATTGACCGTGCACTTCCGAAGATTATTATTTTAATTATTGACGAAGGGACAGACACAAAATGATGACAAAAGCTGACATGCCCTTTTCTGCTATGTGTTCTAAACTGTCCGGTAACATTCCGTCCTAACCAATGATTTCACTTAATATTTAAGTTTAATACCTGTAGTTTACTTCTCATCTGTAATAAAAAGGTTCTGAGGTCTCCACCCTCCATCATCTCAGTAACCAACAAAATTGTTGACCGTTCAATAGAAATACCGAGGCATCTGACTATATTTGGATGTTTAAGTTTACTACAAAAATATGAAATATGATTTACCAGTTTAAATAATCCCACTTTCCAATTTATAGCGGTTTCCAAGACATAAATCATAAACTTGCGATCTCTAAATGTCAGAAAATCGTAGACAGTTCTGTCCTTCCATTTCTGAATTAAGGTTACCGCTTAAATATTATTTGTTTTATTTTCATTGTCAGCTTTTATAGATTATCCGATATTAGTTTTCTAAATATTTTGATTCGATCCGCCCCGAAAACACAAAAGCATGTACTGAAAATTATAAACAGCAACTATGGTATTTGTAACATAAGTGTAACCTATTTATTTTACTTAACATATCAATGTACACTTTTGATCTTTTCCTTGCTTCACTTAAATTTGGTAAGATATTATTTTGTCGCTTCTATAAACCTTGCGATCATAGCGATAATATAAAACTTTGTAAAAAATAGCCAACCGCCATATGCTGTTAGATGTTTGAAAATGGGAAAAAAAATATGTTACATAAACAGACACATAGTTCAAAACCCATTCGGTGTCAAAAACCAGAATAACGTTTCAAAACGTTACTTTACAGTTTTTGGTTGACGGATTAGTTGCACCAAACTCCCATGATATACATAACACATTAAATCTGAACTAGTTACCTGAGTGTAATGGCTTCCATTATGAAATCTGATTTGGTTTGATCAGAACACAGTGGTGGTAAAGTCTTAAAAACAAATTCATACATCGAGTCAGCAGCAATTTATTTCATTTTTATTTAAAAAATAACCATTTACCCGATTATGTTTTTCATTAAATTTCCATTTCTTTTATTATGAAAAATGTCGTAGTTTCGATCGAATGTATGTCACTCTAAGCACTGATCTCGTCAATTTCAAAGCATTATTGTTAACATTTAAATCGACTTCTGACAAAATTTAAATGAATTTCCTAGTTGTTTTTCTTTCATATATCCTGCTTAACGCGACCATCTGATCATACGTCCAGTTTTGAATGGGTTCACATTACATAGGCGTAAGTTTTGTAGCGTTTTGTTTTATTTCTATTTATTTGTTTTGTCTTTGTCAATTTGGCTATATTTCTGTTACATCTGAATGCTCTAGCATAGGATTATTTTAGAACTTCTATCTCTGTTTTTCATTGGCATTCGTTTGCCGAAGTGTTCATAGAAAAATTGATACAAAAATCTTTACATCTACAGTAGAATGTAAAGCACTCAGATAATACTGAATTGAAATGTCCCGACTCTCTATCTAAAATATCAAGTATTTAAATTGAAAAAAGATTTTTTGTCTCGATTACTTTAGTTAATGAAAACATTAATTGTGTTTGATCGTTACCTGAACATATGATAAACAGTTAACAATACCTTAATTGCAACTTTTATCGATGCATCTGTATTAGTATCTTTTAGGAATCCACTATATACTTCTCCGAATGCTCCCTTGCCAATTATTCTGAAAACAAATATGTGAGAAGAGAGGTAACTCGAAACAAAAACATGTAGCATTTCTTCAGTAATGCTTCGTCTTTTGATTCCATTGTATTTAATATTTTTGGTGTAATCATTATGTTTACAAATGGGTCATAACAAAATTGTGAAGCGCGGACATCCATAGGTCAAAATGATTGATTGATTGATTGAATATTGTTTAACGTCAACTCAGCAATATTTCATCTATATCAAGACGAGAACAAGTTTGTTAATAAATAATCACTTTTGGGTATGGAAAGGGCCATGGGACTGGAAATTCTGACTGCCACTGGAAACGTAGGGTGAAATCAAAAAGGACGGGGAATTTAGCCTTGTATCCGATCACCTACGGACCACTCAAAAATAGCTTTCTACAAGGGTTCTTTAACGTGCAGGAAGCGTGGCATATCTTCCAACACGTGGACATGAGTTTACATCCCATCCGAAAGATGGGTTGTGTATTTATTAATCCCGAACAACCACGGAATTGGTCTTATTTCTATATCCCGGGGTTCCCTCGGTGTCAAAGGTCAAAATGACGAGGTAGGTGCAATACTACTGGAAAAAATGTAAACCGTAATAGTCCTGATTTGGTACAGGCATTTTAAAAACAAATAATTTGTAACACCGGTTTTCTCATTGACATAATATGTAAACTGTGCCTTTATTTATCATATAATATATCACGGAATTAACGATATAATACAATTTAACTGAACAGATATAATTCTTTCATTCTTAAAAAAGAAATAAAACGATATTTCTTTAGGATACTTCGTTCACATTTTTCTTTTTTTCTTTTTCGTTTTATTTTTAGGCCATAATCTTTTTTATAATCTGTTTTACGGGACTTTTAATCTTAACAAGTAGGTCGAGGGGACGAGATAAAAATTAAAGATTGAAAAAAGTGGATGTGGCAAAATAAAAGTCAAATATAACATGTTAAAAGTACTTTTCATACTATTTTCTTTGGAAGAATGACATTTTTCTATAATTTACATCCATTTGGAAAGTGATTTTTTATTTTTTTGAGGTGCAAAGAAAATATGGTAGGGATATAAAATAAAGATAAAAGATAGCCTGACCACTTTATTTTTATTTCATTTTCTGAAAAAAATAAGGTTAGCTCTCCCATAAAACAGGAAATAAAAAAATGTTGGCCTTACTTTTGGTTAATTGTTTTGCTTTATTGTTTTATTGTCGTAAATTTTTAATTTCTTCAATCTTTGATTAATTTTGTCAACAACCATTTTCATATTTCACAAACTTTTTAAACAAATAAAATCTCAACTGCATATGCGATTGTATAGTGTATTTTGTACATACCACAATAATCCATTGTTTCAATTAAAATTCTAATCGAGGAAAATATTATGCGAAAAAAAATTGCAATATCCCTTTATGTTTTGAATATGATTAAAAGATTTATGTTATAAGATTATAAGACACTACCTTCCTACTGATATATTTTCTATCGGAATGCACTGTATCAAACTTTCGGTTTCTTCTATCCCCATCGAGAATGCATATAGTGGAGATCTCACTGTTTTCGATACAAGCAAGGACCTTTTTAGAGGCTTTGACTTTACTCTACAAACTGATAAAAACAAAACAAAAAAAATAAGCTAATATATTTGCATTAAAACATCACTAAACTATATACTGCAGCAAATAATATACTGCAGCAAATTATGGTAATAATTTGCTGTCATGTCTTTATATTTACTCAAAAAAAATTAAAAGAGATTCTCTAATGTTATGTGCAGTTTGAACCGGTTCTGACCCGTTACATAAATTTTCATATTCAACGTATATTGAATAAAGCCCCTTTCTATTTCCCACCAAATATATTCGGAATACAATTCTCGGTGTTTATCATTAGAGAAAAAGATAACACCACTTTATCCGATTATTATCATATTTTATCCACCCTCGATAGTTAAATTTAAAACTTTTAAGATGCTCGGCAAGCCTCGCACTTAATATTTTAAACTTTAACTATCTCTAGTGGATAAAATATTGTAATGAAAGGGATCTTTCGGTGTAATTTATATGTCACGAATTCATTATTTCTGTCAATTAAATGGATTTCAAGTGTGTGGTGCCATCAATTATTATTATTGCATTTAAAATTTCAAAATATAGTGGATTGTTCAAAAAATTTCAGACAAAAAATGTAAGTTTCTATGTTTTTAGAGTTAACGCGATTAATTAATATTTATTTTTTATCGAGTTGTAACTTTTTTTTGTGTCGCCCCATACATAGGAGGGGATAATACAAAATTAAAACTGAGGACTTGGTTGTCGATAGAAATTGACACTTCAAATAACGTTATCATTCATCATTTTTGTACTCCGCTTAATTTATTGATTCATTGATTAGTTAGAGTTTCAGATACAGTGAGCAATATTTCAGCTTTATCAGGACGTGAACAAGTTAATGAATTTAAAGAAAAAATACAAGTAAAAGACGAAAAATGAAGGTCGAAGAGACAACCGGAACAACGAGTTTTGTGCATGCAACAGAAAAATATAAAATAGCCGTCAAATCATCCGTTAGACTTAATCAAAAGTGGCGGCTATACCTCACCACCGAACTGATTTTTGTATATTGCGTGGTGAAATCATAACTTAGGAATATGAATATACTTCGCCAGAATTGGTACATGGTTTATTGATTGTTGAAAACACAAAAACAAATCAATGTTTTTTATCAAAATGTACTTATACTTTTTTATCAAAAGTAGTAATTATAATGAGTATTAGTGAAATCTTTTTTTTTTACTTTATGGTACCCCGTGCTCCCTCATGGTGGTGATTTCGTTTTTTATCTGATTTTCGATATCAAGGAATGACTTTTTCTCTGGTTACAATAACATCATATTGCCTTGACATCCGTTTACTGAACGTAATTTTAACCTATCTTATCAACAAATATTTATTTTCATTGGAGGTTTATCAAGATGATAACACCATACTATCTTGGACAGTCGTAATTTTTGACGTTACCCGACCCAAATTTACTGTCATATCAATATTTTTTCATGCATTTACAGAATTGTGATGAGCAAAAGTTATATACGATATTCTTTATTGTGGTCGTATATAAAGAGGATTTGCGTATTGAACTCTGCGTTTTTGGAAGTAATTTATCATTTTTTTTATTCTGTATGATTTAGAAAACTCATTCGAAACTCGCATTAAGATACAATATGAACATGACAAAATTAAAACCTTTCATTTTCTATGGACAAAATATCTGCAGATCTGTAACTTTTACGACATATTTGGGAGCTGCCGAAAACAAGCCGTTTATAGGAAACAACAAACAGTCAATAATAGTTATGTTATGTATACTAGTTCAGCAGTGAACAAAGTCTTGTTTATGTACAGTTCGAAAACCGCCCTCTGAACCAATTCACTAGCAGATATGTTATGATCTTGTTTGGCCATTCTGATCTTGTCACGATCTTGACAGGCTTAACACAATTTTGTTAAGACTGGGTAAGATATTCAGTTGTTTTTCAAGATAATTGCGTTCAAGGGTGATCAAGATGTGTTAAGTTTGTCTAGATCAAACAAGATCAAATTCGATCTTGACAAACTTAATTCGTCTTGATTGTTCCTGAACGCAATAAACAAATAACTAAATACCGAAGTAACTGTGAATTTAATTTCTGCATATGCGCATTTCGACAACTTATGTCTCTTCAGTGCAGATAAAATCTAAACTTTTGGAAGACCATAAAATCAAAGATATGTAAAATCTGATAGAGGACAAATAACCAATGTGATCTAAATATAAAGCCAAAATCAGCTAAGGACAGAGCTTTGCAAACAAGTGGATCTTGTTTATTCTTAAACTATCTTAACACGTCTTGTTCGTCCTTGAAATCAGTTATCTTGAAAACCAACTTAAAATCTTACAATATCTTAACAAAATTTTGTTAAGCCTGTTAAGATCGTGATAAGATTAAAATGGCCAAACAAGATCAAAACATATCTGCAACCATTCAAAAATGAAGTAGAGTGAAAATATGATTCATGACTAAAAGCTAGGACGTAGCTTTTGAAAACAGATTTGCCGGTGGCATGACATAGAGAAGTGAAAGTTAGCCATCGATTTATATTGCATAGTTAGTGAGAACCGAACGGTCATTCTTAGAAATAATAATCCAAAGACAATGACAACATCGGAAATACGAAGAAACACAGACAATACAGAACAGATTAAGAGGATCTTGCATAAGGTAAGATTAAAGATGGAGAGATATCTTTTACAAGTGTGAGAAATTTCGAGAATATAAAAATATATGTTGTGCAATGGCCACAAATTAATGTAAATAAACAAAATAAAAATGGTAAGGTAGGCCACAATTAAAAAGTAAAATTAAACCAAATATACAAACAAACAAAAAACAGCTAAAAATATCCGAAACGGGTGGAAAGAAGAGTGTGCCCAACGTTTCGGCCACTACGGCCTTCTTCTAGGGGCAAACGGGACAGAAAACGGAGAAACATGTAGAGGATAAGAGAGAAAACTTACTAAGAAACAGTTACTTTCATAATTTTACTCCTCTCAATTACATGATTTAACAGTAAGTAATACAAATGTTTAATTTTCTTTTTGGATTAAGTTCAAGATTAAGCACGATTTTTACAGGGTGGCGCTCCTTTCAATGTGCAGTACATCCAGCACACCCAGGAGAGCAAATGAGCGCGATAGAACAGTGTTCTGGAACAGTTCTGTCTGTTCTCGGGACAGAGGTGGTGCAAGCCAAAATCAAGATGGCTTCCTATCGAAGTTTGAAAGGAACAACAAAACGCATTTGGTGTAATTTATCTTTCGGTATTGATATTTCAACTGGAATTCGTGAACGATTAAAAAATATCTTATTTACATGATTTCTAATATTTTTTTTCATGATAAGTACGACTGATTCGACCAAGAAAACAACGTATCTGATATATTTTCCTGACGGGGGGGGGGCATTTCCTATACACAGGGATGTAAACCGGGCACCCCTGCCGCTGGATCATTGGATCTGATTTTGCAGTCAGTATAATGGGTATAAGAAATTGTGACAACTTCTATGTCAGTACGTTGTAAATTAAACGAAAATGGCCAGAACCCCTACTTATTATGTATTGCTTTAATTCCTCCACTATAACTTTGAAATATACTATATGAATGGGTCCAAATGTTGCTCATGCCACTACACAAGAATGGGGGGTTCAAAATGTCAGGCATAGGTCTGTACCCACTTGAAGTCCCCGGCGATTGTGAATATTTCATTCCTGTATCTGTATATGATTATGTTGATTTCTACTCACAGGGAGTAAATACACTATAATTGTAGTTTATTCAGTGGGTATAATTGATTGCGGATTACATATTACAGGTTAGTGTTGTTGCGAAATAAAGACACTAACGGTTATACCAGAGACATAAATGTGTTATATGTCTCTGGTTATACGAAATATGTAAACATAAATAAAAAAAAGAACAAACACACCGAAACAAAAAACAAAAAACAAAACAAAAATCGAGAAAAAAAACCGCTCTTTCCTGAATACACAAAGACCAAACCTTGATGGGAGTGTTCTATTTCCAATACAAAACAGAATAGAAAAACTTTTGGTTGGTCAATTGCATACCTTAAAATATTTATCTGTCATCTTACTCATCTTATATACGCATGTAACATTAAGGTGACAATCAACAGGAAATACTTCTAAACTCTGAAATATGTTCTTTGGAGAACAAAACACAAAAACAAAAAACAGCCCCCTCCATCCACAATATAAGCTTATTTAAAAAAATCACTGGCTTGCCAAGACATAGCTGTATGTCTTTGCACGTTTCTATATTTTTCAATATGCACCCCAAAGAAATCGAAAAGGATTAAACTTTGGCTTGACCAAAGATTTGTGTTTGTATTTTAGTCTCTTTCTCAGTATGCAAATTTAGACTGAACAAAAATAAACCAACCCCGACAAAGTGTATGTATGCAAGGACGTATAGTATGTAAAACAAGAGGCTGTCAAGAGCCTGTGTCGCTCATCTGGACCATGGCTGACCTAGAAGGATGAATTACATTTCCAAAAGGGTCCAAAGTTTAAACTCGTGACGTTACATGATGAGACCCCAGCTTGAATTGTATCCAGACATGCCAGATGCGAATTTTGAAGGGGACCACCCAAGGACTTTTGTGATCAAGTGGTTTTGGATAAGTGGTTTCAGAGAACTCAATCTTTTAATGGAATTCAATATAAACCATGGTCTCATCTTGAATTAGGTACTGATCTGCCGGATACGTTTTTGCAGGGACCACCTAAGGACCATTGTGACTAAGTTTGGATCTAACTGGACTAGTAGTTTCCGAGAAGATCTTTGAATGTCTTTTCCATACGGTCCATTTCTGTTAGGTATGAGTAAAGTTTATTATTTAAGACCTGGTGGTGCTTGATGTTGCCATACATTTGTAGAGACTTTTTATAATGTACTTATGTGTATTTACTTCATATCCTTTCATTGATAAAAAATGACAGCTTCTATTAAAAAGTACTTTTTGTGAAAATCGGGCAAAGAATCAGGCCCACAAAATTGTTTATGCATAGATCACAGACACGAAAACACATATGAAATTTAAATTCCTCTTGTGGGGCCATTAATTGGAATAAACAATCTTAATTCTTAATTCTTATATTCACTAACTGTAAGTCTCTGAGTGAAAACTTGTAACCAACGGTGATTTTGCAGCTCCATTTGAAGTTAATACATGTAGTTCTCCATAGAGTCGAGAAATATATTTTCAATATACTGCGACTTCCTGTCCATTTTCATTCCATTGGCCGCCATGCGCGGTCCCGGCTTATGAATAGACCCGCAGCATCCTCTGAGCTTGGAGTATGAGTCTTCCTAACAGAGGATCACGAGGGAACCCCGGGGTAAAGAAATAGGACCTAGTATCTCCGGCTTGCGGGGTGTGACCCTCCTAAACGGGGACTGACCCCGAGGGTCCCGGGATATAGAAATAGGACCCATTCCGTGGTTGTGCGGGATGAATAAATACACAACCCATCTTTCGGATGGGATGTAAACTCAGGTCCACGTGTTGGAAGAAATGCCACGCTTCCTGCACGTTAAGGAACCCTTGTAGCAAGCTCTGTTTTGAGTTGTCCGTAGGTGATCGGCTACAAGGCTAAATTCC
>MJUU01009302.1:146480-160055 GCA_002080025.1 Modiolus philippinarum
TGATACATTAAGCTATAAAATTATTTTCTGATAAATAAAAGATAACGTAAACACAGCTACAAATTCCTTTTCGGGCTGACATCTACAGAATTACGTTTACTACATTCGTTACTTTGTTATTTTATATATTGGAATACAGTTACAATTATAGATAAATGGTTGCTTGTAAGTCAATGTCATAATCAATCGAAAATATTTCGTTTCATATAAACAATACAAAATAATTATCAATAAATAATGGATTAATGGATGAAATATTACACTTAATTTAACAAATTAACGAATATCAGTTTTAACAAATAATTCTGATCGCGTTTTCATAGTTATTTTTGCAAAAGTACATGTTATGTTAAATATTTTATAAATAGTATTGCTGATAACAAAACAATAAATTTTCTTTCGCTTTGTAATTATATAATCAATATGCTTTAAATTCAACAATATTTTACGCTTTGTAATTATATAATCAATATGCTTTAATTCCATTATATTTTTTCCTAGCATGCACGTAAAATATAATAGCAGAATATTGTGAAACACCCGAATGCACATTTCATTCACATTATATTCGTTAAAAATAACATTTTAGCAGTATTTTTTCTTAAAATTGTGTTATCAAATAATCGTATTAAATGTGGTACCGTAACCTATTGACAAGTGTTTTATATAATTTACAGCAATTAATTGAATAAACTAAATTCACAGTAAGTTAGGTATAGTCCATTTGATTTCTATAAATCTCCAGAAAAAAATTCTTAAAAATTCATTTCACAACTTTTTTCCACTTTTTCTTGCAAAATATGTTCATATTATATATACGAACTATGATAACAAATTTTATAATTTTTTATCCGTAATTAAAAAAGTTCCCCATTAGGTTTCTATGTTAATTTTATTTTCCAAAGCTAAAACAAGCTGATGGGGTGAGTTCAATTGATGTAACTTACTTCCACTGTAAACAAAAACAAACAAACATGTGGCTTGATGTATACATTAACAAATCATGTGACATGATAATTTACATGTCAATTAGAATTAAACTGGTCAATCCAGTTATGTTTATCAATACTGAGAAGTAATAGGGAAACTTTCAATGTTGTTTATTTCCTATGAAATGCAATGTCTTAAATTGATCTATCAGTACTTTTGTTAGCATTACAATATAAAAAAATATATAGTAATATTATAACATTGAAAAAAATTAAAAGATAAAAAATGACCCCTCCAAAAAGGCGAAAGAACAATAACAAAACAAAGAAAAAATCCAAGGAGACTTGAGGCTTTCGTGAAACGGGGTTAATTAAAACAAAACCTCTAGACTTATATCACTTGTACAAAAGCATGTTAAATATTTATCTCTTAGGTAAACTAATATTTTTTAAAAATATTTCAATATATTTACAGTTTGTTTTATTTCTTTGTTTTGTTTTGCAATTGCAAAGGAAAAGAAATCATATCAATGATACAAATATACACCATGCTCAAATATACATATACAGACAGTCTGGTACAATGTATGTTCAAACAATTGTTATTCAAATTTAAGTCCATTGTCAACCTTGTCTGACTAGATTTCACCTATCTGACATGTAAATTATTTGGTCACATGGTTAAGTGGTATTTACATAAAAGCACATGTTTGTCTGTTTTTGTTTACAGAGGAAGTAAGTTACATCAATCGAACTCACCCCTCCAATATTTTTAGCTTCAAAAAATAAAATTAACATAGACACCTAATGGGTAACTTTTTTAATTACGGATAAAAAATTATAGTATTTGCTGTCAGAGTTCGTATATATAATATAAATATATTTTGCAAGAAAAATTTGAAAAAATATATGAAATAAAATTTTAAGAATTTTTTTCTGGAGATTTATAGAAATCAAATGGACAATATTTAGTTCTTCGTTACCACTAGGTCGATGCCTCTGCTAGTGGACTGTTAGTTCTCGAGGGTATTCACCAGCCCAGTGCTCAGTACTTCGGCGGTGACCCAAAGGCCGATTTTATTTCGAATCTTGCAGTATCTAAATGTTTGTACTTAGGAGTATCTCCATCATGCAAAGCTCTCCTTAGCTTATTTTGCTTTACATTTAGATCATATTGGTTATTTTTCGACATCAGATTTTTAAACATCGTTTAGTTTATGGTCTCCAAAACGATTTGATTTTATCTGCACTGAAGAGACATAAGTTGTCGATATGGCCATATGTAAAAATAATTTTACATGATATTAATTTGGTTGTAATAATTGATACTACATAACTAATTGAACTGTAAATTTACTTGAATGTTATATTTAATTGACAAATGTTGTCATTAAAAAAGAAGATAAATACATATAAAGAAAATTACAGTGAGTTCTGTATGTGGTTATTAGTTACTTTTTGTGTTTAAAATTTTATTTCTGAATGGGGTAAAATGAGAAACATTTATTAATAAAAGTGTTTACATATAGTTTCTCGTTCATGTAGGAGTAAAAGTCTCATGCACATTTAACTTACTGATGAGATTGGGAGAAACTTTTGTTTCAAATGTTTAGTAGTTATAGTTGATAAATCTATGCCGGTTATTTTTCCAAACATAACAGTATTTCAAAATATTTACTAAAATATAATTCTTCGCAAGGCTCAAATTTTTGTAAGTGTCAACCAAAGACTAGAGATGGATACAATGTCAGTAAATTAATGACAATCATATTCATGTCGAGTCCAAAATACTGATTAGTGTAACTACATGCATAATTCTAAACACTTTATCTGCCAAAAATGCAAATAAGAAGTACAATATGTTTAAAATAAATTTTGAACATCAAATTTTTGCATTGTGTGAGTTTCGCTTGTTTAATTATCAATATTAAAACCAAAGAAACCAAATCATGACAAATATATCTAAACTATCCCCATTTACCTATGTTTTGAAAATTACTGAGTACTGACAGAGAATGGATCTCGAGGACTTCAAGTAAGTCATAAAAGCAGACAGTAATGTGAATTGATGTTAAGGGAGTACGAGTGTCAGAAATTTTGTAATTAGAATTAAAATTCTGACCTTTTGTTTTGAAGAGCACTACTAATGGAACAACTTGAGCAAAAAATTTTGAAAATCCATGTAGGAATTTTTTTAGATATAAGACGTCAAAATTTTGGCGGGAAACGGATCTCTCTAGAGTTTTCCTTCAATTTGCATAAGATGTTTATAGGCCTTTAAATATATCAAATTATAATTGGAAGTTGATTAAATTTTTATACACAGTCTATTTCATGTATTTTAAATTGACTTATGACCATGAAATGTGATCCATGTGCAAAAAATTTTAGCACTGTTTGAATGGATAAAACCCGAGGATATAGAATGCTTCTGAAATCTGAGGCTCGTACTCCCTTAAAACCTAAAATCCAATCCTTACAATAATATGATCTATTTAGTCACATGATTGAAACTTTGTACTACTTTTACTTTTCATAACAATAATTACCTCTCGACTTAAAGTCATGATGTAGCAGATCAGTTTGAAGATTTTGCCGTGCAAGATCATCTGTTCTGTTTAATGACCAATTACAGGATGGCGTTAAATTAACAGGTTTCCATTCACATAAATTGTCTTGTTCAAAATCACACCTTTGCAATGGCGATATAGCTTCTGAAATTTACAAAATTGTACTTTAAACTGGGTGTACCACTGATTCTCGCTTTGTTTTTTTTTATTTAGAGAATCAATCCTGGTTGTATTAAAATTGAGTGTATAAAGAGGTCGGATCTCAATTATTTGCCTTCAGCTTGTCTGGTATTTCATAATGACGGGTTAGTTATAATATTCAGCCTTAGTGAAAACAATCAAGTTAAATGTTTCAGTAAACTTTTGATTTTCTTTTTAGTTTTGATACAACTTAAAAAGCTACTCCCTTGTCAAATTTATTGAGAATCGATGGATTGCAAGACATACGTAAGTTAATTTGGGTGATCCGACTTTTTTATTTTGAATGTACACGATCATGATGATTACTAGATCATTGAAGAGCAAGAGAAAAATAGTTTCGTTCTATTTAACCTTTTACACTTTTAGTTAATATGTGAACATTGTATTTATATAGTTGAAAAAGATTTCCGAAATGTGTATTCTTATATTCAATATCTTATAAATACGATATGATTTAATTTTCATTTACAGGTTCCTATTTTTTTTTACAATCTGAGGGTTGGTCCAAAAAGGACCCAAAAAAGAATTTCCTCACAGTAGATTTTTCTCTCGAATTCGTCTATTCTCTGCAGTTCTTTTATATCAAACTATTATTGCTAATTGTTGCTTCATACTTTTCTATCCCATTTGTCAATAATTTATAAAGCTTGTAAAATTTATCATTGTTTTTTGAATGGGAATTACCTTTTGTCCAGTCGTTACTAAACTGTAAAACGCTGATTTTTTTACATTAAAAAATTGCTAATGTTTTATAAAATATTGATTGATTCCCTAAAAGCTCGACAATACATAGGAAAACTCTCGCACATAGGTCCATTTTTTAAATCTGTGTTACATGGAGAAATGTCTTTCAAACTGACACTTCTTTATTCAGAGTTTCAGTATATATGCGTTGCTTGTGTTACAGTATTTTGCAATTACATTTGCTAATTTCATTAAAATTGCGTTTTCAGATAGTCAGTTGCCATTAATTATCATACAATAGCATAAACATTCCCTTTTTTATAATATAATTAGATTTTGAAGATACACTTGTTTATCAAATGAAATGAATATTGTTTTTATTTGCAATTCTCTGGTTATCAAAAAGAATATAAAGACTATTTTCAAAAAAAAATTATACCACAATCATGTTCATCATCACCATGAAAACAGTCATAGATCATGTCACATTTTCTGAAGCTGTCAATACATGCTCCAGAACGGCATCTGTACTTGAATGGCTCTATACAAGATTCGGATGGTAAATCTAGGTATAAATAAAATAATAATGTTTTTAATATTACATAAACACACACAAAAAAATGCACTTACAGTTTTGAATGTGTATTACATTGTCATTGAATTATTGAAAACAAGATTGGTCTGTCTGTTGTTCATGTTCACGTGTTTAAGATCAGGAAAATTAAGTAAATACCAATTAAAATTGTAAATGTAATTAGGCTACTTGCTGACATTTTAGTATGCCATAACTAGTGCAATTTACTATCCAACTTTGTCGTAAAAATGGCAGACAATCTGTAAAACCACAAAGAACTAAAAGCTGTAGCTACTGTTAAGTTCATTTCTCAATAGGGTCTGTAAGTCTCGTCATGTGACACCGAGAAATTACGATAAAATTCAAAATTGAAAACGTTTCCCGCAAAAATATGACGTTGTGGGATTATGACGTCCTTATTGTTTGCCTGAAACGTCATACTTTTCTGTTAAAAATGCAACTTCCGGGTACAAATTATGTCCCCGGAGGTCCCAAAATTGGACGAGACTTACAGACCCTATAAAAGACCATGTCGACGAATTATGTCTCTTCAATGCACAAACAAAAAATCAAAACATTAAAGCAATGCCATATGTATACATGGGCAAATGTGTAATTTTAGCCAAGTGTTTAAGGTAGATCAAGCTTTTTAAAAATATCATACAGATTTTTTTTTATTTTGAGATATTTTGTAGGTCTTAAATGAAGTAAAAGGGACAACATGAAACACCTACAATGGCTGAAAATTATAATTACATGCCACAATCTGCTAGGGAACTACACGGGAAAAACACAAATAAGACAAACGTAAACAACGATAGGAACTCGGGACAGCCGGACTTGGTACCGGCACTAGCAAAAGCTAGCGGTAGGGTTAAACCGGTTTATTGGTACCCAAACCTCCCCCTTATCTGTCCCGTTTCCCTATAGTATAGTATACATACGAATAAAATCCAATACAGGTAGACTGCTAACTCCATGACCACAATCTTGAAAAAAGAGAATATGACAATACGTAATTTTGAAAGATGGGTCAAGGGGTGCTCGCCGCTAATCTTCCGGCTAGCTAAAGGAGCCTAGTCTGCTGGTAGAACACTGTCGCACTGCGGAAGAAAAATCAAACACAAAACTTCCCGCAGGATTAAGTCAAGAATCATCATATATTTCAGAAGCCATCGGCCGTATCAGTGAGAGGCCAGTATGTATATACAATTTTCAGGTCACTAGATCTTAAAGCTAATTTAACGGATGCAAGCAGAGTATCTTGTCAATATCCCCTATTACGCAATGAATGTAAGTTACGTCCCAGCTTTTCCGAATTTTTAATTACTTTCTGGCATTTTTAACAATATTACCGTCAAAACGGGGGTTAGAGTCTATAAGTTCAAAAATAGAATAAAAACGATGTTACCGATCATTTTTTCCTGTTATCTGGTTTGAAAATCAGATCAAATTCAGTGTTTTTCAGCAATACTTACAATGAATATATCGGGAACTGTGAGAACATGCTTGTTATTTAGATTTCATATGAAATTAATATCAAATAGATTTTTTTTTCTTTTGACATTTCAGAGATACATACTGCTGAAAAATCTATATGTCACCGTTTGATAAAGAGGGATATTTTATGTAGATAACGAAATAAGCAATATTTACCTTAAAAGGGAGCTAATTCGCAAGAAAATGTATGTCAATCTGTTTAGGGGCGCATTGCATTTCCGCCAATTTTTGAAAAGTAGGATATTTCATTTGCGCCATTTCTCAGGTAAAAACTTTACAGGTAAATTTTCAGGTAATAAGAAGTGGATACTATAATTAATATACCATTTAATATTTTAATATTTGATGTATTATTGGAAAGATATTTAATATATTATGTCATATAAAATATTTCTTATATCTAAGCTATGTTAAATTTTCACTTCAATGGTTGGGTAACTTTGTATTTACTTGTAACCAGATCAAAAAGATGAAGCGGGGGAAATGCTTATATTAAATTCTACTCACTTAATCCGAAGTGATATTTTTGTTGATTGTGTAAATTTTTCTTTATTTATATTTTCTATATGTTTTGGAACTACTGAGCCTTAAAACATTATTGTGATTGTATATTGTTACGAATTTAGAATACCAGTGCTCTTATAGTGTAATATTAGTTTTAGCGATTTGGTACTAACTACCATGCTCAAAATCCTGCTTCAACCTCCCCGCGATGAGCAGGTAATGCTGGCAAACAGAAGGAAAAAATAAAAGTTAAAAGAAAAATTGTTAAAAGTACTTTTACTTTTATCTACACTATTTACCTGTATTTGGCGCAATTGCAAAGTTTTTATTTTGGCGCAAATGAAGTAAAATTTGTGGCGCAAATGAAATATTTTTTGACGCAAATGAAAATCTAATTGGCGCAAAAGAAATGCATCGTCTATTTAGGCGTCACAATGAAATGCCAAGTAAAGGAATATTCCTGCTCGAAACCAAGTAAATCCCGCGTCCGATTGCTTCGCATCTGTGGCTATCGAATAATCGGGTATTAGTGTCGATGCATAGTGCTATACATGTAATATATTCCATTATCTATAAGTTGGTTTACTTTACCTGTACAAGGAAACTACATCGATCTTTATGTCACACGATAGTCACAAAGATCCGGTAAACCTAGTATTTCGAACGAAAACTGGGGTTTTCCAGGTAAATTCCTGGTGTATCGCAAGAAAATTGAATTTTCCGATAGGAATACAGTGTTTTGACTAGAATCTCCGTACCAGTTGTTGTATGACTTATTGTATATAATATCAAGTCTTATTGTGATTTAAATTAAAAACTGCAGTTTTTTCCAAAGAATCTGAGCAAATTACAAATTTAACACACATATTCATATTTTTAATAACAGTCACATCGGCAAAGGAATACCGAAGCAAGAAAAGGGAAGGGGAAATTCTAAAATAAATCCAACATCACGTGAATTTACAGCAACACGAATTGAGACAGTATGACAAAGACAAAATAAATAAACAAAAATGAACAAGAACGCCACAAAACTAAAGCACTAGCAGTGTGAACCCTATAAAAACTGAGGTATCATCAGGTGCTCCGGAAGGGTAAGCATGATCTGTCTGCTCCACGCGTGGCACCTGTCACACTGCCAGTGACAAGTCCAGTTTTGTCACAGTTGGTGTTAGTCAGTCCGGTAAGAAACTCTGGATCTACCCAAAAATATCTGTTCTCATTTGTGAAACAGAAACATTGTAATGGTCTGTCAAATCGTGGTGACGACCGTAAAACTTCTGTAGTGACAATTGCAACAGTGACTGAACATACCCTTGATGTATAAGTTTTTGAGACAGTAATTTCGCTCTGTTGACAAAATCGCTGTACAAACTACAGGCACGGCAATAGCGAATGAGTTGTGAAATGTGCACGCCATATGCCGGAGAAGTGGAAATATTACTGCTAAAAAACGGGAAATTCACTATTGGAAAGTCGAAATCATCACGCTTGTTTTGTTTTCACACAAAATTTTCACACATAACTTTCTCGCATTACTGTTTAAAGGAAAATTCTGTTTAATTCACATAACATTATATGTTTTGTTTATTGAAACGAGCAGAAAGTTAACGTTTCCGTTGTACCTTTTTATCTTAATTCTCTTGTTCGGTTTTGTCTTTTCTTCGTTTGCTTTTGGCGACACAGTGATTTTTTTCATCTGGTGAGTAACAAACCTTGATGCCTGTTAGCGGTTGTAATTCTGATTTCTGTCTCCACAACTTTCTGGACTATGATACAATTTCTCGCTAGTGATCAAACTTTAATTCCCAACATTATACAGGGTTTGTCTTGTGTCGATTAACTGCAGGTTGACAATACTGTAAATTTTCTCAACCAGACCTATTATGTATGCGGCAGCTATTTTTAACACATGATTTGTCGATTCTGCATTGTTATTCTTCCAGAGTTTTGTATTTTCTGCACCAGTTCTTGAATTATTTTCTTTTTTCTATCCATTAATTATAATGTTGAGTGAAATTAATAATGAACTTTTTTTATGTAGTTGAAATTATTTGCGATGTGTATTTACAAGCTTGTTGGCTACAAAGATTAGGTCTTTGATGGAGTCGCTTCCATTTTGTTGAACTATCGCTTTGTGAATTACAATCACATGTCACAATCAACCAGGGAACTGCACAAGATAAACAATAAAATGACGAAAGACAATCATAGATAACGATAGGAACTCGGGATAGCCGGACTTGGTACCGGCACTGGAAACAGCCAGCGGTAGGATTAAACCGGTTTATGGGTACCCAAACCTCCCCTTTCTCTATCCCATTTCCCCATAGTATAGTAAACATACAATTAAACCCAATACAGTTAGACTACTAACTCTAAGACCACAATCTTGAAAATGAAAGAATAGACAAAACGTAATTTAGAAAGATGGGTCGAGGAGTGCTCGCTGCCGGGTAGCTGCTGGTAAAACACTGTCGCACTACGGAATAATAATCAAATTCCAAACTTCCCGAAGGGTTTGGTAAAGAATCATGTATTATTTTCGGGTATATATGGATATGCTTGTTTTTAGGACTGTATAAACTGGTCACAAAGTGAATACCAAGATTGAATGCTTTACCGGACACAACCAAATGATCCATGTCTTGCAACTGTTCGTGTGTTTAACAAAATATTGGTGGCACCCGATTTTCATGATTTTTCATTTCCTGAACAAATGTATGATAATTCTTCAAGCCGATAACTTTAGTCATTTCGTCTGTTGCAGTGAATTCAAAGGTTCTTTTACCTACAATTAAGATAACGAATTTGTTTGTTGTCTCTGGGACCTAATATCAAATTGATGTTTTCTACTTCTTTACGAATTCTATCTATGGACGTTATTTTTCAGCTTTGGTTCTCATCTTGTCCATGGTTTTCGGATCTGCGTTGCAGAATTTCTGAGCTCTGGTATTCGGGAATTGCCCGATGTACTCGTGGACAGCTACATTGGAATGGTTTAGTTGCTGCTTGATAAGAAAAATGTGATACGATTAAGATAACTTGTCTCCATCTTAAAGGTTGCATAATATCGATAAATGGTAAGGTCCTCCTTAGAGCGTTGGAATACAACAATTATCCAAAGGTATTTACCATTTCGTTAAAGGCAAACGAAAATATATTTTTCCTCTCCTTATCACTTGTTTTATGGGATATGATGTGCGTAGTTTTTGTGGTTTCTACTTTACTAGAGTTCTATTCCCTACAGTCGTAGAGAAGTTTTACTTATGACCTGCTTTAAGTTTTGCTGTATTTCATCATGCTTACATTTTGCAAACAAAAAACAAAAAAATTAAATTCTGAAAACGTTATTTTTATCATATACTTTATGATATACTAATTCCATATGTTTTAGCGTATGTAAGGTTTGCAAAGTAAGATTTTTTGTCTGCTGTTTAAACTCAACCTATAGACATGACCAAAACAATGAAGATTTTTTGGGGTTTTCATAATTTTTCTACATTGTGATATACTATATATCACAATGTTTAAGACCTCTTTTGAAAAAAATATGCTGAAAAAACATTGCCTTTGAAAAGCAAACATATAATAAACTCTTACATCGGCAAAATTTATAACTCAAACAGTGCAGATCGAATCTTCCTGCAAATCTGTTGTTCGTTCGCACCAAAAAATAGTTATATACACCCCTCTATTTCATTTGCTTATTGCATTAAAATGCATATAAAAATAATTTTAGCCAAATAAAAGAATTATAAGCGATTTACATGATACACGACTGTGATTGCTTAAATTCAACTATGAATGTCAGTTTCCGTTTCTGATTTAATGAGCGATAACTTATACCTAATAGTGATTTCCATTTTGCGTTTATCGTAGGCTAAAACTAGAATTATCGCTTTTAATTTTAACAGAAATTTGCGTAACCGATCGAAAACTGCAGTTTTCTTCAGAAACCGGAATTCCGATCGGAAACTCCTGTTTTCGTGCGAAATACCTATTTTTCGCTAAATACTATATTATCTGATCGGAAAATACAGTATACTTGTGATCATTATGATATTACGCTCGGAGACTTAGTGTTAGTGCGAAATACTAGGCAAACCACATTTCTGTAACTGTCGAGTATCATAGAACTTGAAGCCTTATTTGCTGTCTTTTAAGCTTGGTAGTTTTTAATCAGTACTTTAATCGGATCTAGTTGGTGATATATTATATGTTATTCGGAAATCTTCACAGGGAATAAGGGTTCATATTCCCTGTCTGTCTTTTATATAAGGTACCGACAGGGAAATGAACCAATATTCCCTGTGAAGCCCGAATAACAATTATAATCTGGTAGAAGTGCTACAATTTTTCCTTTTAAAACGTAAAGATTTGTGATTTTGCTACCACGGGGATAAGGTCTCGTATCTTCTGTCAAGCTGACCAATCAAATTGCAGGATACACCTGCCTGGATATTTCACTTCTGCAGAATTTTCTACAGTATCAATTTCACATTGATCATACATGTTTATGTAATTCAATTCATCGGTTTGAAATAAAATTAAAACGTTCCACAATCTTTAAATTGGCTACTTATCGAATAAAAGACGACATGGCAAAACTGTAAAAGTTAGTGAATTGTGAAAAAGAAAGTGTTTAAATCAACGAACCGTCAAAGCGTCAAAGACATCATAACTTGTAAACCAATCTCTAGAAGAAATGTTTTCAAGATTTACAAAGCAGATAAAACATGGCTTGTTAATAGATACCTTCCTGCAAGTGTGAGATTATTGACAGTGAGCAAATACTGTGGACGTTTTATTCTTCATGGGGTCCAGTTTTCGTTGATTTCGTGGTATGCTATAATCACGCAATTAAGTTCCCAACGAACTACATTTTCCCCAGAGTTTTAATGCAAAGAATTCAAAATCACGTATTTTAAGTACCCACGAAATTGTGATATTCATGAAACAAAAAAAAAAGAATGTCCACGAATAAATGTATTTCCACAGTAGTAGTTACTTTAAGAAAGATTGCAACTTTCTTGAATTAATTTTAGACTTAACCGGTTACGGTACCTTACCTTCATTACAACGGATCAAGTTGATGTTATCTATGGCAAAGACAGACAGTGAGTCCACATCTAATCTTATGTTGAATGGTTCTGATATCCTCCCTATAAACACTGTCTCATTCTTCCATTTCCTGGATTCAAATAAAGCAATGAGTATGTCCGATGGTTTTGCTTTATGTAAATACTCTTTTTTTTTTCGATTGAAACTTACGCTGTAATTGTATTACAAAATGCAACTTGTATTTGTAGAGACTTTGTCTCATGTGCATTTACTCCATATCCTTTCACTGTTGATTAGAGATTTTTGTTCTGATTTTTTTTTGCACACTTAAGCAAGTTCATGAATGCACAAAACCTATTCATTCGGCAGCTTCTAATCGATTGTATGGCAATTACAATGCATATATCAAGATTACCCCTGCGATACAATATAATCTTTTTTTTCCATTTGACTTATTTTTTGTCTATTACTTTTTAACTGAAATTACTTTAGAATTACTTTAACATATTATTATGATATCCTGATCTGGTTGTTTCACTTAAAGCAATGTACGTTATCTTAATTTATGGACTTGCAATGCGCTGTATCATATACACAAAGTAGTCCTTTAGACTACTTTGAACGTATTTGTTATTGAGTCCCTCCTTCCAAAGGTTAATACAGGACTTCTCTTTCATACTAGCAGTGGCAAACTTAGTTTTTTGTTATTTATTTTTGTGCATAGGTATTGATATCTGTATATTTTATTTTGTCCTATCTTTTCTTGTATCCATTCACTTATTGTTTATTTGTTTGTTTCGATATTCCAAAAAGTGGTTATAATATATTGTAACATAAATTCTGAACGATATCCGTAACAGGGATAAAAATAAACACCGAATAAAGCTTTAGACAAATAAAAGCAGTACTAATAAATTTAAGTAATTACTCTAAGGTTTGATTAGGAATAAAACTCTTAATTAAAACTCAAAATAATTTTTGAAGTAATAGTTTTTTGTTTTTTGTTTTTTTTTTTTTTTTTTTTTTTTTTTTTTTTCATTTATATTGTCACCAGTAAAACTTGTTAATTCATTTAATTGTAAAGGGTGTGACATTACTTTGAATATCTTGGATATTTGGCAAATGATGTCAAGGGGAGAAATTAATTTCAAAAAATAAAATTAAATACGGATTGCACGAATAACATCAAATAGCAAAATACTGGACTTAAGAGGCAATTTGGTGAATACCTTGCGGCTTTTTCTCTGCTTAGATCTAATATTTTGATTATCCTGGTCTGTGAAATACTTGTTAATGTTACGATAACAGTTTTGATCGATGTTCTCCACAGTGTCATACTTAAATGACATCCACTTTTACTGCCGTATATCAGCTGTGACTGTATCCAAACAGTTTCTACTACTGAGTACCCATAATGTCCTGAGAAAATGAATATTTTATAAAACTTTATTTGTTCTCATTTTATTGATGGTTAATATCGTTAAATGCAAAAGAAAAAAATGTAATCTCATAATTTGTTCGGTCTTTCTCAATGCACTTATTTGGGGGG
>MJUU01009302.1:160077-179937 GCA_002080025.1 Modiolus philippinarum
ATGTAGAACATGAATTCTAATTAATTTCTATTTTTCTATCAAAATGACTAATACATGTCCTTGCTCTACCATTTTTAATTAACATTGCTGGAAAACTAAGGACGTTACTCTTTATAGCCTGATCTATCTATCTTCAAGATAAAGAAATATTTTGTATTCTTTTCTTTTTTGGTATGATTCTTGAAAAACAACACTTTCATGGTTATGCCTCTAGGGTTTGTTTTCTCTTTTAATCAGAAATTTTTTGCACTTGACAAATTTTGTACACTAACAGTAAACATCTACAATGGCCGAAACTACAATCACATGCCACAATCCACAGGGGAACCGCACCAGAAAAAAAACACATAGCAGACCACAGACAAACATAAACAACGACAGGAACTCGGGATAGCATGTCTTTAATTATTTGAGGTATTATAGATATACCGCAATTTTTGTTATTTAAGAATTGAATGCATTATTTTGAAGTTTCATAGGGATATGAAATGGTTGACCGTAACACATTTTTAATGAAGCGCGGTAGCGCTTCATGTTAAAAATGTGCGCCCGGTCAACCCTGCCCGGTCAACCCTTTCATAGTCCCTATGAAACTTCAAAATAATGAACCCTTTCATAGTCCCTATGAAACTTCAAAATAATGCATTCAATTCTTATAATTACATTTTAAACCCGAAATATGAAAAATAAGTTTATTTACAGGGAAGTACGCCATGTACATCGGGATTCTATTTTGACAAATTCATCCTCCACGTGAACAAGTGGTCAAATGTGTTTCATGGGAATTGCAACTTCACATTGATATGCCACGTGATCGATGTTCACCTATCAAACTGACGGAATTCAAATGAATATTCATGAAATGTAATTATGAGCATATATTACTAACTAGAAAATGATACATAAAAAATAGCTAACTTCTTGAATTGTGAAAAAAAAATCGGCTTGTAGTATCCCGCTAGGAAGGATTTCATTATCACAATACATGTATTGAGCATTGTTTCTGCTTGTGATTAAATAAAGCAGTGCTGATTATCATAATAGCGTTGCTTTCACATTGAAAAGAATTACATCAATCTTAATGCTTCTATTGTTAATATTTAACCGATACTATCACATGTTAAACAATAAAGAGACTCAAATCTATGAACAAGTGTAATGAGAGATTTTATGGTTAATTAACATTTTTGTCTTTATATCGTAAACCGTTTGTTTACAATATTCTATATTTAATTTCCTCTTATGGCTATTTTCATCATTCTAATCGAATTTTCGAATGACGCATTGAATGAAAAAATAGAGAAATTTCTTTATTCTGCTTAAAGGCCAATTAATCTGTTTATTAACCTGAAAATTGCTATTTGCGTGTTGATGGGAAATGTCTGGTCACACAATACATAACACAGGATGACAAAGTATAATCCTACACAGATCTCTTAATTGTACTCCATAAAGCCTTAATAGATGTAAATCACGTAGGTCGCCCCTACGTCATTTCCTGCATGATCTGCCGTTTGTATTTCCTCAAATCATTAATTCAAACAAAAATTTTGAATGAAATGGTTAAATTCTTTTCGAATGTTTAGATTGATTGATTGATTGAATATTGTTTAACGTCTACTCAGCAATATTTCAGCTATATCAAGACGAGAACAAGTTTGTTAATAAATAATCACTTTGGGGTATGGAAAGGGCAATGGGACGGAAAATTCTGACTGCCACTGGAAAAGTAGGGTGAAATCGTCAAGGGCGGGGAATTTAGCCATGTAGCCGATCACCTACGGACCACCCAAAAGAGCTTGCTACAAGGGTTCTTTAACGTGCAGGAAGCGTGGCGTTTCTTCCAACACGTGGACCTGAGTTTACATCCCATCCGAAAGATAGGTTGTGTATTTATCAATCCCGCACAACCACGGAATGGGTCCTATTTCTATATCCCGGGACCCTCGGGGTCAGCCTCCGTTTAGGAGGGGTCACACCCCGCAAGCCGGAGATACTAGGTCCTACTTCTATATCCCGGGGTTCCCTCGGGGTCCTCTGTTAGGAAGACTCATACTCCAAGCTCAGAGGATGCTGCGGGCCTATTCATAAGCCGGAACCGCGCACGGCGGTCGAATGTTTAGAAAAGGGGTTTATACAGCATATTTCTGAAATACAAGTTTGAATGTACTTTTCTCAGATGTAATTTCTGCTGAGTAACATTATCATTTCATCGTTATTTTGTTGTAAAATTTACATCGGTAAACAAATACCGAAGAAAATATGACATAAATGACATTTTAAACTAAGACTTTGGACGTCATATGTTTTGGCGGAAAACGCATTCGAATTTCAATTTTATCGTGAAATCTCGAAGTCATGTGACGAGACTTCGCCTATTTTATTGGTCACATGACAAGCCTAAAATGGACGTAGATTAAGCATACAACTGAATATAAATTAAAAAAAAATTTGGTTACAACCAAGAAGTATCTCACTACTGCAGAGCTCTTTCCTTAGCTGATTTTGGCTTTTAATTTTGATCCTTTTCATTAGATGTTCTCTATAAGCTTTTAGATATCTTTCGATTTCTGGATTTCCATGTTTTTATCTTTTAAGCAATGAAGAAAAATAAGCTGTCGAAATAATCATTTACAAGCAGTAAATTTAAAGTTACTTCGGTATTCTGTAGCAGTATCTTACCTGAAAATAATTCGGATTCCTGTGGTAATTGGTCACATTGATGACATGCGTTGAAAGTTTCATTATTACTCAAACGTAGCTTGTTATCAGTTTCGAAGAAGCAAAAGGCATCAAAGTCACAAACAGGTTCTGAAATATAAAGAAAAGTACCAGTGGTGAACTTCAGGTTATATAATAAAATAAAAAACAGAACTTTAGCAATACAGCAAAAGATTTGGGAAATAGAACAATTTTTTTTCTTGGAATACAAAACTAGCTTAACTGCATAATAAATGGAAAACTTTGTTATGCTCTAAATAATTAGGCATAATTCCATAGTTGTTAGGACATGAAGTTTGAGAGATAAAGGTACGAAGAAATAAAGCATGGATTTTGATTTGGTTCATTTGAAAAAAGTAATAAGCACTATCTACCATAGTCAGTATTTTTAGACTGATAATGTTTGTTAAACGTTGAGAAAGACTGAGATGGTTTGGCTACATACTTGAAGGTCATTCTCCACACAATTTCTTATTGCAAAAGACAACTCGTGTCAGTAATTCTCAACGCTACCTGTGATGAACAGGACTGTCTAGCGTTGAGAAGAACTTCCAAGTGCTAGGTTAACGCTGATCAGTCATTCTCAATGCTACCTGTGTTAAGAACAACTATGCAGTATTCAGATGATCTACCCATCCAGTGTTGAGTAATTTCTGATCGGTGTATCTAAAAGATACCTTTGCTGTAAAGAACTATCTAGCGCTGAAAAGAACTTGACCAACGCTAACCAGTCCTTTAAAAGATATTGCACATGTCTCTCTTAAAATTAATATAAAATATTCATATGTTTGCAGATGTTTCTATTAAAATGTCGTCAGAATTCATATCAACATTAATATTGTACCGACAAAAATTACCAGAAAATACAGTTTTCAATATTTTACCATATGGAAATATCTTGTGTCAATAGTTTATTCAAGTTTTTAGTTAAATAGTTAAAAGTCGTTTATACATCAAGTTGATATTTATTTGGCATGGTCAGATGCTGGTGTGCTACTAAATGTGATATGAGCGGACTGATTGTAAATCAAAATAGCCATAGCAAGACATTAGCTCAACATTCGACCCTATTAGAAAAAATCTTATAAATCTTTATTGAAATTTGTTTCATATAAATTGAAATTTTATTTAAATCCTTGTTAACGTAATGGCTTCAATCCAAATATGATATTTCAGTGTCTTTCATCAATGACCTACTGATTTAGGTAAAAGTACAGGAATAATATATACGCAAATGCAAAAATGATTCAAATCATAGACGCTTCGTAGATGATGCACGTTAATTCTTATCTTCGATACGGAAAAAAAAATCAACGCCTAATTGAAGTGTATAAAAAAAATTGTTTGCACGCCTTTTTATACAGTAAGTTTTGTAGGTACGCTTAAACATGACTTCAAATCAGAAAATACGCTTCATTTGGCAAAATGAGTATCCTGTAGGTAGTTTTAGATTCTGCTTAACAGCATCTTAACATTCATATTTTCTTTATGTTGCAGAGTAGAAAGTTGTTTAGTTGGTGAAGCAGATGTGGACTAGTAGACGTTTGGTTGACAACACAATATTGCCTCGTTTGTTGAACGACTAATTATATTTTCTTTATTTGCAAAATTTAATCCAATTTGTTCGTCTGGTAGTATTATTGTCCAACTCGCAAGCAAATCTTGGGAGGTCATCAATGGACCTCTCTGCATTGCCTTGGCTTTGGAGATGATGTGTGTCACTTTGTAAAATTAAGGATGCTCCAAAAACGAAACACGTTTGTAAGAAAAGAAACCTCAATAACTCTTCATTTAATTAAATTCAAACACTACAAATTTAATCGAACGATTTTGATAGCTCATTTTTAACTTTAAATCTCAATCCAGCATACCTTGGATATCTGTCATGTCAAACAAAAGATTGAGGAAACGGAGACACGAAATATTTTTCAAAATAAAATGAATGTTCTGTATTTCCAGGCAGAATCTGATGAGTTGTTCAAGAGAAGGCCATGTCCTACTGACCAAACTGAAAGTCATTTTTTAAATGTAAGTTTGATCCACTGAAGTACTGTTAAGTCTTACATCTACAGAACAGAACTTAAATTACATTTACAACAGTGGCTTACGTTCGGACATAACGCTATCAACCATGACAACATATTCAATAACCTATAAGAATAAAGTCAAGTAGTTTTTCTTGTGGTTAAATACAGAAGATTTTGTAGTCCCCGAACCAGTCAATAACTATGCTGGTATTGTAAACGTAATGTGTCGATTGATTGATTGATTAGTTAGAGTTTAACGTCCAATGAGCAATATTTCAGCTAATCAGGACGAGAACAAATTAATCAATTAAAAAAATTGTAAGTAAAAGAAGAAAGAAATAAAGGTGGAAGGGAAAACCGGGGGTAACGACTTTTGCCACTGGAAAAGGGGAGAAATGGGTAGGGGCAGGAAATTTAGCCTTCCATACGACACCCAGTGCGTCTGCTCTCTTTAGAGAAATATAGAAGGGGTCTTTATACTGCATGGAGCGTGGCGTTTCTCCATACAGTTTGGCTACAATGGTTCGCGGTCAGGCTTTCCGTATTATAACCTGACTACCCCGCATAGACAGGGCATTCCCCTATCCACCAACTGGGGACGCGCCCAGCAGCTCTGTAGCCGGAGCCCCTGAAAACCTATCCAGGTGCCGGGACGTAATGTGTCGACATATCAAGATTGATTGATTGATTGATTGATTGATGTTTTACGCCAACTTCAGCAATATTTCAGCTATATTGTGGCGAGAACTGTTTAATATATTGAACAATCTTAATAAATAAATATATAAAATATAAATATAAAACCATTACAGCTTTATACAAGTAAATTGATTGATTGATTGAATATTGTTTAACGTCTACTCAGCAATATTTCAGCTATATCAAGACGAGAACAAGTTTGTTGATAAATAATCACTTTGGGGTATGGAAATGGCCATTGGACGGGAAATTCTGACTGCCACTGGAAAAGTAGGGTGAAATCGTCAAGGGCGGGGAATTTAGCCTTGTAGCCGATCACCTATGGACCACCCAAAAAGAGCTTGCTACAAGGGTTCTTTAACGTGCAGGAAGCGTGGCATTTCTTCCAACACGTGGACCTGAGTTTACATCCCATCCGAAAGATGGGTTGTGTATTTATTAATCCCGCACAACCACGGAATGGGTCCTATTTCTATATCCCGGGACCCTCGGGGTCAGCCTCCGTTTAGGAGGGGTCACACCCCGCAAGCCGGAGATACTGGGTCCTATTTCTATATCCCGGGGTTCCCTCGGGGTCCTCTGTTAGGATGGCTCATACTCCAAGCTCAGAGGATGCTGCGGGCCTATTCTTCAGCCGGGACCGCGCACGGCGGGACATATCAAGAAGAAGGAGTACTGCTGCAGGTTTAAACAGTATTTCAACTAACTATAAATATAAGTTTACTTTTGTAAATCAAACTTTTAATGTATATCCTGCATCTAAGCTTTACTATCGGGATTCCCCGCTAACTCAAGAATGTCAACAGCACATCACATAATATATATATATATTTTTTTATCCCGCCGTGCGCGGTCCCGGCTTATGCATAGGCCCGCAGCATACTCTGAGCTTGGAGTATGAGTCTCCCTAACAGAGGATCCCGAGGGAACCCCGGGATATAGAAATAGGACCTAGTATCTCCGGCTTGCGGGGTGTGACCCCTCCTAAACGGGGGCTGACCCCGGGGGTCCCGGGATATAGAAATAGGACCAATTCCGTGGTTGTGCGGGATGAATAAATACACAACCAATCTTTCGGATGGGATGTAAACTTAGGTCCACGTGTTGGAAGAAATACCACGCTTCCTGCACGTTAAAGAACCCTTGTAGCAAGCTCTTTTTTGAGTGGTCCGTAGGTGATCGGCTACAAGGCTAAATTCTCCACCCTTTTCGATTTCACCCTACTTTTCCAGTGGCAGTCAGAATTTCCCGTCCCATGGCCCTTTCCATACCCCAAAGTGATTATTTATTAACAAACTTATTCTCGTCTTGATATAGCTGAAATATTGCTGAGTAGACGTTAAACAATATTCAATCAATCAATATTTTTTATCGCATAAGATGAACACTGTTAGTGGAACTCCTCGTTTATTTCTCGATTAAAGAATTTAAATTTGTGTAGGATTATTTCATATAGTCTGTAGATGATTCCTTAATTTTGATATTGGTCCAGAGGAAAAACAAGAGGCCCAAAGGTGTTAATTTTTTCATTTCACTGTGATTTGAACTTCTACCACTTTTCAGATTTACGGTTTTTATTTTCTTGTAGAATTTTTACATGTAGGTTTGCAAAAAAAGTAATGAAATTTGATTCTGGTTCCAACTTTATTAATTCCTGAAAGTGTCAAAGACACAAAATGTCGATATATTGGTATATTTTTGACAATTGTTTGGTACCAGACTTGATTCTTAACACTAGAAAATAATAAAATATGGTTCCAATAACGGTTAACTTCCTGAAACCCTCAAAGACCACTTATTTTTAGAAATTGCGTCTAACAGCAATATTTGTTCATATATATTTTGGCTAAATAGTTAATTTTCGATAAAAGAATTAAAAAAATTGTTGATTCAAATTTTGGTTAATTTCCCTTTACTCTCAAAGACAAGGTATTTCTTTAATTCTACCTGACAACCATACAGTTTGAAATTGTAAGTCAAATAAATCATTTCCAATAATTTGATTATTAGTATCTTAGACTCAAAAGGTAAAAAAGGCTGCAACTTGCAATGTGCGGGGATGGCTGTCGTTTCTGAAAGCCCTATCTAGTTGTCAACTGCATTTGATGTAACGTTAACCCTAATCTCATTTTTACTTTTCACATAAATATGTTCCTATAAATTTGGTAAATAACAAGTGAAATCAAAATCTTCTATTTTAATGTACTTAAAATTTTATATAGCTTCAAGCCATTTGACCGTCATATGATTTTTCTCCCTGACAACCACGTGAGAAACTGAAAAACATGAATGAAATGTAAAATGACAGAATTAGCGGTAAAAAGAAGCCTTAGTCCATAAATAAGGACGGAAACTGTCATTTCACAGTCTTCACGAATATACAGAACAGACGCCACATGCTGTTAGAAGTAATATATAAATTAGATGATATGTTATTTAAGGAAATAGGAAGACCTTCCAAGTTAAATTCTCTCCAGACATACGTATACCTTGCATTATAATGATAATTGTTAAGCCATAACACATTTGTCAAACTGACCGAGAAAAGTCTCCTTGTAAGTAGGCTATTCAACCATTTTAGTTGTTTATTGACCTCACATAAACACGATGGGATACCAGCTGTCGAAATTAGTTTATTATTGTTTAGGTTCTGATACATAAAAACAAATGATAGAACCTAAATATAAATGGAATGATTGATTGATTGATT
This sequence comes from Modiolus philippinarum, assembly GCA_002080025.1. Lineage (NCBI taxonomy): Eukaryota > Metazoa > Mollusca > Bivalvia > Mytilida > Modiolidae > Modiolus > Modiolus philippinarum. Next base: position 168,235 of record MJUU01009302.1, read on the forward strand.
GATTAGTTAGAGTTTAACGTCCAATGAGCAATATTTCAGCTATATCAGGACGAGAACAAGTTAATCAATTCAAAACAAATTGTAAGTAAAAGAAGAAAGAAATAAAGGTGGAAGGGACAACCGGGGCAACGACTTTTGATTGCCACTGGAAAAGGGGAGAAATGGGTAGGGGCAGGAAATTTAGCCTTCTATACGACACCCAGTGCGTCTGCTCTCTTTAGAGAAATATAGAAGGGGTCTTTATACTGCATGGAGCGTGGCGTTTCTCCACACAGTTTGGCTACAATGGTTCGCGGTCAGGCTTTCCGTATTATGACCTGACTACCCCGCAAAGACAGGGCATTCCCCTATCCACCACCTGGGGACGCGCCCGGCAGCTCTGTAGCCAAAGCCCCTGAAAACCTATTCAGGTGCCGGGGAATGATTGATTGAACCATCTTAATATAAAATATGGTTTGATATAGATTTATATTAAAAAAAATTAATAATTTTAGTTGCATTCAGTTCAGTGTAAGTGGAAAAGGAAGAAAAAGAACACGATTGGTAGGCTCACATTAAGCAAGTAATTGTCGAATAGTATAACGTATATCGAACAGTATAACGTATAGTTGGAAGTCCAAATCCTTGCCGATTCCACGACCGACTTAGCCTGAACCACGACGGGTGAATGAAATAAGAGGGACAACAGGAAACATCTACAATGGCTGAAAAGTAAGTGAGAACGAACCGTCAATCAAAAGAACGAACAATAAAATAAGCTACTGAGTTGATGATGCACTCGGGGACAAATTGTCCACCAGCAGAGGCATCAGCCAGGGAACTACACAAAAAAAATACAAATAAGACAAAAGACAACTGCAATAACCACTATAAAAGACATTAATGCAAAAATAATGTATATAGTGACAAAATACATAGGACTAAACCCCTATAAATACATGATAAAATTAAGCAAATAAAACATCTTTATCGTTGTTCTCATCGTAATGTCACCAATACGCCTTCTACAATGAATAAACACCCATACATCATAGTAAGTTCAGGAGATCCATAGATGCACCAGCGGAATTCGCTTGTTAGATGTCTAACAACATTTCAATTATGTTTGTCAGCATCCATGGAAGCGGGGTCGTAAACAAACATAAAACTATCGGACTTAGTACTCCCACAAGCACGGTCAGTCGTTGCCGTTGAAAGGGAAATCAAACAGAAGCTGAATGATGGTATGACCTTGCAGGATTCATACAGAGCATACAAATATAGTTTTGTGTCTATAAAAGACATGTTGATTCCGCAATCAATTTAAACTTTGTTTAATAGTCAATATATATAACATTTCCAGCTAGTTGTATTTATTATATATGCTTATATTTAAGGGGCAGTGTATACTTCTCTGTCTGTGACTACGTTACCAATGAGGATGAACTGGAATAAAAATCGATTGATTGATTCATTAGTTAGAGTTTAACGTCCAATGAGCAATATTTCAGCTATATCAGGACGAGAACAAGTTAATCAATTCAAAACAAATTGTAAGTAAAAGAAGAAAGAAATAAAGGTGGAAGGGACAACCGGGGCAACGACTTTTGATTGCCACTGGAAAAGGGGAGAAATGGGTAGGGGCAGGAAACTTAGCCTTCTATACGACACCCAGTGCGTCTGCTCTCTTTAGAGAAAAATAAAAATCGATTGCAACGACAGAATTAGGAACTATTCGAAAACTAGACATACCGACTTTTTCATTGTTGCTTTCTCCAATCTCTCAGTTTTTGAGAATAATACAAAACACGTAACCTTATGAACAAATGTTAGGGATTTGGCAAAGTTTGGTTAATAAAGACACTAGGTGATTTCTCAAATTTAAATGTGGATATCAACGTACGTCAAGTGATAAAAACGGGTAACGTTGGCTTTAAAGCGAGTAAGTAAACAATGAAAGAATGTGGAGTAAAACCTGCATTTTTATCAATTAGGTAAGACTCCTCTCATTTTGGGGGAAATTATTATTATTCTCTGATTTATGTTTGAATGGCTGAATTATTCTGTCTTAATGCTTCTTTGACTGATACCGGTGAAGTTCAAGGAGTGGGTTCAATTTTTAGAACTATCAATATAAAAATTGAAAATTAGGAGTGCATTACTGACCCAAAGTAGAAAAGGATCTGATCCGATCATTAAGTTAAACTTTTATCATTGTAGTTTAGAAAATCTTATTTTTAACTCAAATGCCACATTTTCTTTATTTATACCTCGCCATTTCATTTGACAATATATCCAAACGTTTTACAATTAAACAAATCTCTATAACTTGCAGTGGACAATATTTGCTATATCTATCTCAGTTTTATAATGAACCGTAATCACTCTCGGAAAACAATCCTCATGCGGTTGAGATCAATAAGAGTGTGCTTTCTGACATCAATGCAAGCATCATACGCCACATATGCTATTTTTCAATGTGAAAAAAAATCTGAAATAAGTATTTTACGAAAGGATATGGAGTAAATGAACATGAGGCCATAACACATGTTTACTCTAACTGCAATAATTTCAATGGACTGTATGGCCATTTCGAAAATTAATTCCTCATCAGAATCACTAGAACCCAAACATAGGAAATCCATAATTTCAACAAAAAAAAATGTTTAAAATGCATGAAACCAAATGAAATTCCAATAATCAGTAATATCAAATATAGCTAAGGACAAAACTACGATGAAGTACATTGTATTTATATCGACATACAATTTTCTGTATTTAAAAATTTTAGCATCACTATTTTAAGTAGTGCTCTTGGCATTGAACTTTTCGAAATAATTTCTTCTTCGAAATAAATTTTATTTAATTTTTGTTTTGATCTGATACTGGATACTGAAGTTATCATCCCAAAACCAACATTGTTGTATTGAGTGTATGTATTAGAATTTATCACCCAAGTGAGCAATATTTGAGCTATCCAGATTTATTACAAGTTGATCAGTTCCAACATTTTAAGGTATCGATCGGACTAGCGAAGTTTTAAGGTTCAACAAAAGCTAAAAAGGGCCACGCCGAGCGCAGCATGATACGATCACAGCTTGTCGACCATTGAAATTTGAACTAAGTAAAATTTAAGTGAATGAAGAAAAGCTTGACACAGTAATACACTTGACACAATAAAGAGCTTGAAACAGTAATATGCTGGATACAAACTAATGAAAATGAGCACTTTTAATCAATAATGGCCCGGAAACTTTCAGAGCTACGGAAAATCTGTTGACATACTACTGACAACTTGCAACAGGAGAAATCCAAAGAAATGTCATGAACAATAAAAGTTTAAGGTTATTTGCACATTTGAAATTTGAGCCCCGTCTGGTCCTTTATAGCGGGGAAACGTTAAGATTTACGCCAAATCTATTGGCATACTGCTGAAAACTTACGTCAAGAGGAATTTAAGAATAAAAAAACTAACTAAAATCCAATACAATAACTAAATACCGAAGTAACTGTGAATTTATTTTCTGCATATGCGCATTTAGACAACTTATGTCTCTTCAGTGCAGATAAAATCTAAACGCTTTGAAGACCATAAATTAAAAGATGTTCAAAAACTGACAGAGAACAAATAACCAATATGATCTATATGTAAAGCCAAAATCAGCTAAGGACAGAGCTTTGCATGAGGGATATACTCCTTAGTTTTAACAAAATTTATAAAAATTTAGATATTGCAAGGTTCCAAATAGAATCGGCTTTCAGGTCAGCACCGAAGTACTGACTACTTGGCTGGTGAATACCCTCGGGGACTAGTTAAAATCTAAACGCTTGGAAGACCATTGTTATTTATTTTGTACAATGTTATGTATTTTGAAAAAAAATGCATTTTTTGCCCCTTTGACTCCTAAAGCTTTGAAGCGATAGGAACTGCGTTAGATTCTTGGCATTCTACTGATAGCTTACATTAAGGGAAATCCAAAATAAAAGCCCACTTATATCCGATGAAAAATAAAAATTAAAGTTGATCTGCACATTTTTGATTTGGCCCCTTATAGTTTGGAAAGGAATAAGTTATCAGCGATGACAAAGATGAAGACAGAAAAATACCATTACCATCTAATTCTTTGCGTTCAAATAAAAAATTGGACGGTTCATAAAGATTTGCTTGTATTTCTGAAGATATATTAAATAAAATACTTGACTTTGGTGAAATGTGTACCTTTTATAAGAGTAACTTTTAAACAATCTACAAATCGTCAATGAATTTAAAATTGTAATGATACAACAAAATCTTTTCTACTGGTAAACATTCAAATTTTTAAAATTAATCAATGCCTGAATATGGACTTATTTTTGTACAACATCGTTAATTTTTTCCTTTCTTCAGACTTACATTCATATTAAAGATTCAGTTTATTTTATGTACATGTACGTAATGGGGAAGTAATTCAACACGTTCGTGGCAGAAATCCAGAAAATACTACCTTAAACATATGCTGCTAGAAAAATCAAGTGTTATTTCGCCCTGCATTACACTAGCAGATATGTTTTGATCTTGTTTGGCCATTTTGATCTTATCACGATCTTAACAAGCTTAACACAATTTTGTTAAGACTGTGTAAGATAGTCAGTCGAATTTCAAGATAATTGCTTTCAAGGACGATCAAGAACTGTTTAGTTTATCAAGATCAAACAAGATAACTGAGTTCAAGGACGACCAAGATATGTTTAGTTTGCCCAGATCAAACAAAACCAAATCAGGATCTTGTTTGATCTTAACAAACTTAATTCGTCTTGATTGTTCCTGAACGCAAATATTAAGTCAATCTTGTTTAATCTTGAATTATCTTAACACTTCTTGATCGTCCTTGAAATCAATTATCTTGAAAACCAACTTAAAATCTAACATAGTCTTAACAAAATTGTGTTAAGCCTGTAAAGAAAATGATAAGATCAAAATGGCCAAACAAGATCAAAACATATCTGCTAGTGTTAGTCATTAAGGTGTTTGTCCATACAATTTTCAATGAAATTGGACGTTTTCAAGGAATTTAAATTTATTTGAACTTTGAGTGTTTCCCGTAAGAAAAGATTCGGTCATGTTATAATCTAAAAAAATATTTTATATATATTTTTTTTCATTTATTTCTTTAATTCTTTTGGATTAATGTTTCATGTTTGTCGACTGTCTCAACTCGTGACTTTAGATGAAATTTTATAACTTTGTACACTCATAGTGAATTCCATGGAGGCATTAATTCATTACTTATCCACATTTAAATATTAAATGAACTCCATGAATTTCGGACATTTTGTCAGGACAAAAGGTAAAATAAAAACAACTGTACCCTGCACAAATTTTGACGATGAAGTTATAATGCTCGAGGTAATGAATGTCATTCACGAAAAAAATCCTGAACTTTATCAATGCGAAAATTAACCCGTTTATCTGCATTAATTTATTAACTGGATGCATTTATTTTTATTCTGGTCATTAACTTGATCATATTATGGTCATGAACAGGATAAAACAAATATGTTAAAGTGATATATCTTGATCATAAACAAAGGAAGGATAAGGAGTAAATGCACACGAGACAAAGTCTCTTCACGCTAACTCGAAAAATTCAATCCTTCTCCGTATCCGATTCTCTCCTTCTACAGAGCGAAGTGAGCGGAATATAACAACTGGATAATTCGGGTAATTTCCAAGCCACAAGTAAGAAAACAATCGATAACTAACATGGTTCAGATTTGTTCTCAGCAGCTGATTGGTCATAAGCGTAATTGTCACGTGTCGACTTCTTAGATAATTGTGACCGAATATGGATGAAATTGTCTTCTTATCTTAATGTTTGTTTGGCAAATTGATTTCAGTATTTAAAAATTTACTGATATCACAAGATCTACAGTTTATATGACACATTTATTTAAAACTTCTATAAATAGTGTAATGGTATACATAAAAACAATGGTATAAACAAGAGGTTGGAAATTCTGGAATCATTTTACTATCAAATAAATTGAAATCTATAACCTTGTTTGCGGTTCTCTACGAATTTTTTTCAAATTCCGATACCGCCGTGCGCGGTCCCGGCTGAAGAATAGGCCCGCAGCATTCTCTGAGCTTGGGGTATGAGCCATCCTAACAGAGGACCCCGAGGGAACCCCGGGATATAGAAATAGGACCTAGTATCTCCGGCTTGCGGGGTGTGACCCCTCCTAAACGGAGGCTGACCCCGAGGGTCCCGGGATATAGAAATAGGACCCATTCCGTGGTTGTGCGGGATTAATAAATACACAACCCATCTTTCGGATGGGATGTAAACTCAGGTCCACGTGTTGGAAGAAATGCCACGCTTCCTGCACGTTAAAGAACCCTTGTAGCAAGCTCTTTTTGGGGTGGTCCGTAGGTGATCGGCTACAAGGCTAAATTCCCCGCCCTTGACGATTTCACCCTACTTTTCCAGTGGCAGTCAGAATTTCCCGTCCCATGGCCATTTCCATACCCCAAAGTGATTATTTATCAACAAACTTGTTCTCGTCTTGATATAGCTGAAATATTGCTGAGTAGACGTTAAACAATATTCAATCAATCAATCAAATTCCGATAGTTAAATTAAGAAATAATTCACGGGAGCGTGAAAATATGGCGATTTTACCACGGGTTTGCCCTTTATAATATTTTATAAAATCAACATATTTTCACGCTCCCGTGAATTATTTCGATTCGATTCTAATATGATAATTACAGGATACAGAAGAGATGAAGTCGCCTTTGTATTCATATGTGAAGCAGCCATTTTACCCCGTAACGTATGACGTTTTCTTCTACTCATCAAATGGTCTATGCCGCCGTGCGCGGTCCCGGCTGAAGAATAGGCCCGCAGCATCCTCTGAGCTTGGAGTAGGAGCCATCCTAACAGAGGACCCCGAGGGAACCCCGGGATATAGAAATAGGACCCAGTATCTCCGGCTTGCGGGGTGTGACCCCTCCTAAACGGAGGCCGACCCCGAGGGTCCCGGGATATAGAAATAGGACCCATTCCGTGGTTGTGCGGGATTAATAAATACACAACCCATCTTTCGGATGGGATGTAAACTCAGGTCCACGTGTTGGGAGAAATGCCACGCTTCCTGCACGTTAAAGAACCCTTGTAGCAAGCTCTATGGGGTGGTCCGTAGGTGATCGGCTACAAGGCTAAATTCCCCGCCCTTGACGATTTCACCCTACTTTTCCAGTGGCAGTCAGAATTTCCCGTCCCATGGCCCTTTCCATACCCCAAAGTGATTATTTATCTACAAACTTGTTCTCGTCTTGATATAGCTGAAATATTGCTGAGTAGACGTTAAACAATATTCAATCAATCAATCAAATGGTCTATGACGTTATCAAAAGTACTGTCGCTTGTCATGACAATGTACACGAATATATGCGGATTTTACCACGGCTATGGACACAAGGCGATTGAAGGACGTCATATTAGAATTACTCACGATAAACCTCAATTATAAAATGTGAAATTTTAACAATCTCGATTTGAAATATCGTAAGAAACTAGAAACAAGCAATATGTCAACAATTAGTAAACTTGTACATCGATCTGAAAGCAGCTGGTTTGAAACCATAATATAACACACACAGTGTATATTGTTGTGGTTTATAAATGCGTAATTAATAGTTTCCCATTGCAATTAGTTCCCTTGTAAAATTAATGAAAACATCTCTGTTGATTAGACTTGAAACTGATAATACAAATCTCTACATATCCAAACGGAGCCAATTGAATCAGATCATGCAATTTCTCTTTTAAAGTTTCATATATATTGTTAAAACGATCGAGGAAGGTTCCCTATTTTTTAAGATCTTATCTTCGTTGGTGTTATAATAATCATTTCGCCTGCGCTCCTAACTACAAATGTAAATTTGATTAGTTTCTAATTTGCGTTTTATGAGATCAAAATTTGAGATGACTTTGAAAACTAATTTGCTAAATACTGAGATGACTTTGAAAACTAATTTCCTAACATCATAAATTTCTGTACCGGAAGTTTTGATAGGTAGGTCTTCAGTAAATATCAATCTTTTTTTTTCTCAATAATTATTCGACTAAGCTTTTACTTAGGGGACGATCATTTGATTTCAAGGAGGTGGGTGAGTGGGCGATTTACTAAAAAAAATAATTTAATCTCAAACCCAGTGAAAATGGATATTCCACTCTTACTTGACATGAAAATCAAAAGTTTAATTTTGATTTGAAGAAAAGGTTGTTTGCTGCAAATGCAAATTAATAATTTGATGTGACATTTGGTGAACAAATCATTTGTTCGAGATTTTCCTGATGATAAATAAATAATTTTCTAGACAAAATCGCTCAACCNCCCCCCCCCCCCCCCCCCCCCCCTTTTTTTTAAATCGTTTCCAAACAAATTCAAGTTATAACCAGTCTTTAAATGTCCTGTTATGGATTCCACAAATATCTTATTGATTCTTTGATTCCTAGTGTCCAAAAATATTTACAACTCAATTCCAAACTAACAACCACATGGACTCATAGTTTAAAATACATACAATATAAAAATCACAAGCAACGATGACACAACAAACAGAACGAAATACAAATGCCAAAAAATAAATAGAGCATAAACGGTGTCAAACTGAAAAAAATACAAAAGTATTATCAGGTTCTCTGGAAGGGTATTTCGAGCACCTGTATCGGTTTTCAGGGATTACAGTTTTAGAACTGCCGGGTGGTCCCAAGGTGGTTCATAGATGATTATCCTTTCTATGCGGGTAGTCAGGTCATATTGCGGAAAGCCTGACCTCAAACCATTGTACCCAATTAGTGCGGAGAAACACCCCTTTCTATATTGTTCTAAGTAGAGCAGACTCACTGGGAGTCGCATGGAAGGCTAAATTTCTTTTTTGTCCTGTACTGAAGTTGTATCCTTGTTTTCTTGTGTTCCATATTAGTCCATGGGCTGGGGAGAAAAACCGTGCACCCACCACTTCCCAATCCCACCCATTTTTTTAAGTCCGCATACATCCCCTCTTCAAAATAAAACAGGTTAACACGACCATAACCTGCACGCACTGTTGGAACAGGGCCCATTTTAGACACACCTACCGAAATTTTGGAAAATTTCGTTTTTCGTTCAAGTTTTTCTTTCAGTTGCTTCAAAATGTTGACCAAATGCTTCCCAGTTATAAAAACGATGTATCAAATTATTGCTTATTGTATGAGCTTTACAAAGAACCCAAATTTTTACAATTTCTATGCCCAATACGTTCCATAGCGCCATTAAACGTACCCCTACCCCTATGAAATATTGAGGAAAATTTAACTTTTTTCATTGAAATTGCGCATGTTTGATGGTCTAAAGAACCCGACGTGCATCTCGATTCTCAATTCTGAAAATTGTTTTTAGTTTTTCAATCTATTTTCTTGAATATAAAACATGTTAACATAATGTTAACATATTTTTATTGACCAAAGTTTTATTTTCAAATAGACCAAATAAATGGATCTTTGAATATTTCCGATTTTGACTAAGTTTTGTCATTCTTTTGCCCAATATTACTTTTTAGTAAACAAATATCATTTAAAGTAGGTACCAAATGAAAGCTTATTATATTTGCTTTACAACTATTACAAATAATGGCCATTCTTATGTAATATAAACATCATACATCAATAAAACTTACCCCTACCCCAACAAATTTACTGTAAAATTGTCATTTTTTGTCTATGTTCGCATAAAAATAACCAGAACACGCAAAATGTGTGTTGTATATGACAATGTTTCATCAATTATACCATGCTTTCGTATTTTAACAGCCATTTGTCGACTTTAACTCAATATTTTGCCTGAAATTGATGAAAAATGGGAATTTTCAACATTTCAGATTTGTCCAAATTTCATTGTTAAATCGTTATATATGCCAAATCTGTAGGAAATATCTGCAGATATGCCTATATATTGTTCTAAGCGGTACATTAGATGTCTGAAAACATTGTTAAGTAAAACAAGAAGTGTTTGATGTGACTCAAAATACTGAAAATCTTACCCCTACCCCAACAGATTTTCCCAAAAATTGTCAATTTTTTGTCTATGTTCGCAACAAATTAACTCAAACACGCAAAATGTGCGTTGAATATGACAATGTTGCATGAATTACATCACGATTTGGTAATTTAACAGACGTTTGTTGACTTAAACTTAAAGGGGAAGTTCAGTCAAAAATCAAAATTTGATATTCTGTTATTTAAATATCAAACATCGATGATACATCGACAAAAAAATTATATCTTTATCTATAAAGTCAAAAAACGAACTTAGAAATGTCAAGAAATTACTACTGGGGGTCCGCCATGTATACATAGGTGGCGACACAATCGATATCACAACATCTAATTACCGCTGTACATGTGTACTGCGGAAAAGTGACACGTACAATTATTATAAAAATAACATTGTGTTACCATGCGGAAATTATAATTACATTTTCGAATTACAGTCAGGTTTTCTGATTTTTCAAAAATCAACGAAATATTTTGCTTTTTTTTTAGCATCTGTATAGGTGATCGTTTTATTATTTTCGTTCTCATATTGATAAGGACATAAAAATACTGAAAATAAAAAAAAATCTCTTGATATCTGCTTTTAGTTTTTTTTTCTTTATTTTCATCATTTTTATGAAATTAATCTAGGATTCAAAGGAATTCTTTCCTAAACAAAAAAGAATAAATAAATCGTGCAAGCAGAATAATATTTATAATATTGTATTTCTAAACCATCTCCGTTACCGTAATTTCCGAGAGATGTGAATATGTACATATATTTTTTAATTTGTGTGACTACCTGCATGAGGTGATTGTATATTGTAACACAGTCGTAAAACATTCTGTCTGTGTATATTTCACTGTCGTCTCAATATACGCACGTGTCACTCTCCCCGGGGCAGAGCTGTCGGCTTACACAAATTACAAAACCACGCCTTACTATACATATATTTTATCAATTGGGGTGATCAAATAGGTATGAAAATAAAATACAAAGAATTCCCCACTTGAAGTTTTTATCCAGGTACAATTTCAAAATCAAATTCAAGATTTCATCTCAGTAACTATACGGGATAAAGAGGATATTAAGAAAATATACAAGGAACAAACTGACACATTTTGTTCAACAAAACAAGGAATTTATCCTACTTTCTTGGATCGACTGTCCATTGAACTAAAATTTAATCTACATTTCCCTAGTCCCTGATTGAAATTGTGTTTATTGATAATAAAGATATATGTATTCGGGTTAATAAATTGACTTTTTTATTCCATTTATGTTAAAAATTCTGTTTCTTGACTTTGTGTCAGTTTTATCAGAAGCAGAGACATATAAAACCATTTTATATGTCTCTGTCAGAAGTAAAGGGAACTTGTGTAAACAAGTCCTAGTGCATACCTTCTATTTTTGTATGTTTGTGATATACTAGTGTACTTCATTCCGTAACATACTCGCGGCTTAAATAATGTGTTCCGGAAAGATTATTTGTCGTGAAATAAATACACTGTTACACTCTTGCCTTATAGGTTTGAAACAAGATAGTTAAAAAATGCTTGATGTATTCTTGATGCATTTGAAAGCGGATAGAACAGAAAATATGATACTACAAGATATCTTATTATATCCATGGATGTCGGATCTCAAGCTTACAGCCGAGAC
>MJUU01009302.1:180335-199590 GCA_002080025.1 Modiolus philippinarum
CGGCAAAATTTTCGCATTTTTTTCCTGTGAAATACATAATTATACAGTATAAATGAATAATAAATTAACGTTGTTAAATTCTTATTAGTTTGGTTTTACTTTTCAAAAACACCCTTTTTAGACTATAATGCAAACAAAGCACCGTCTATGATAATAACACCTTTTGCTTCTATAACTTGTAAATATCTTAAAGTCACGTGCGGTAAATTTTACGTTTACCATTAATACGTGTACAGGCGTGTGCCACACCTAGCGAAGGTGAGGTAAAGTTTTGGTAGGTAAAAACCACAATAAACATCGTTACTAGGTGACTAAGGATTATGTTGTACTTGAAGTGTACTGTACAAAAATTCAGCGATTGAAAAAAAATGAACTGAAAATTTTTTTTTTAAAAATTAAAAAAAAACACGTGTGTGGAAAATATGTCTCTAATTTTTTTTTGAAGATTTCTGGGTTTGTTATTTGTTTACTTATTACTTGTGGTAAACGTTTTTTTCTAAGACTGAAGAATGTTTCCTTTTCATACACGTTTTGATCCATTATATGATTGCGTACATAGCAGTTAGTGGAAATATGATGACACGTGCATGCCTAAGTGCATAAGGAGCCTAGCACATGTGTCTCATCAGAATACGTGTTGAGTCGGGACAATATGAAGAAGTTCCATATTAGTAAAAAAAAAGCACAAGACACATAATCCTAATCACACACATCAGCATAATAAAAACTCCGGTTTTTTTTAACCTCGCCAGAGACATATAATTATAATTATATGTCTCTGACCTCGCTGACTAGGACAGTATCTTTTGTATGAAAAAAAAGGATCTTCAGATTTTTAACTTTCAAACAGGAAAAAAAAAGAACAAACATTGAGACCTCTATGCTTGTTGTCGAACATTGAAGCTTCTTGGGTAAAGCAAAGGCCAACCGCCTTCTTGTCGGGAACGACAAACTCGCACCGTACAGCAAGCGTTGTGTATTTAGCCATTTAGTATTTTTATTTTGTTTTGAAGTCTGGTATATTTGAGCATATTCACTGGTTTGAATCGGTCAATAGTTAAAAAATGTATTATGAGTTCAATATCCAAAGTTGTAATGTTGTCGAGATAAATTGACTAAATTTGTACACTCTCAGAACATCAACACATAATGAATATTATTATAATTTCTTGCTGATTATTTAACATTTAAGTCCATCCTATATTCAGCCCACAAAACGCTCAAAATGTTTTCTTGTAATGTAGTTTGTATTTGACCAATTCGACAAGCTATGTATCCGAATGGCGGATTTCGGGGGGGGGGGGGGGGGGGGGGGGGGGGGNGGGCGTAAGCCCCTCTTTTTGTTGCAAAACAAAACTTGTGGGAATTCTGTATTCTGTAATTTCACACATCGTTATGAATTGTACTTGAAAATGAAATATTTATAGATTTCTAATGGAAAAAATATGGTTTGAAAGTTGCAATATATCTGGATACACATAATTTTTTCTGAATGAAAATCACAACTGTATCACAAGCATTATTCCGACTATGGAATAAATGATTAATTGACTTGTTTACAAGTATATATTCATACATAATAAAAACGCAATATGTTCTGTGGCGTGCGTGTCACAGGTGACCACCTGAACAAAAATTTCACCTGAACGAATAATTCACCTGTGTCACACGGGCCTCCTGGGGTTTTAATTAATGACAATAAGCAATTAGAATTAACAAGGTAACATGTTACAGAGGATTAAGTTTTGTCAAAAACGAATTGTAAGTGCACAATTTCTTAACCGTGAAAAATATTCGCACGTGTGCACATTCGTTTTTGAAAGGAGTAAAATAAAGGTATGCATGAAATTTACATTCTTTAGAAAAAGAGTTAGTTTCTTTAACATTTTCTATTTATTACTAATAGAAACTCGAAATTTGGACAATTAATAGATTTTTTTCCCTAACTTCATGTTCATGCTTTGATCGACGTAAATTGATAGCGTACATTGTAGTCTATTTTTCCTATATGGTATATGGATATCGAGTATTGTCCAATCAAATCATATAATATAAGGTACCGGAAGCCTTGTATAAGGTACCGGAAGAAGTCAATATGGCAGCCCCCTGCTTGTTTAAATTTTGATACAAAAACACAAATTATAGAATAACCACTTAAGATCTGAAAACGGGTCACGACAACAACGTTTTAAAATACATGTTTGAATAGCATATCAAATTTAATTTTTTGAGTGAACTTTCCCTTTAACATTGTGCCCAAAATTGATGAAAAATGGGATTTTTCAACATTTTAGATTTGGCCAAAGTTCACTGTTAACCCGTTATATATGGCAAATCTGGATGATATATCTGCAGATATGCCAATTAATTGTTCTAAGCAATACATGAGTTGTCTTAAAACAGTGTTTAGAATATCAAGGGGTGTTTAATGTGACTCTGACTGCAGAGAATCTTACCCCTACCCAAACATATTTTCCCTAAAATTGTCAATTTTTTGTCTATGTTCGCTTAAAAATAACCAGAACACGCAAACTGTGTGTTATATATGACAATGTTGCATGAATTACATGATGATTTGGTATTTTAACAGCCATTTGTTGACTTAAACTCAATATTTGGCCCAAACTTATGAAAAATGGGAATTTTCAACATTTCAATTTTCTGCAAAGTGCAGTTAAATCGTAATATATGTCAAATCTGGAGGATTCATCTGCAAATATGCCATTTAATTGTTCTAAGCGATAGATCAGTTGCCTTAAAACACTGTTTAGAAAAACAAGGAGTTTTAAATGTGACTCTAAATACCGAAAAACTTACCCCTACCCCAACAAAATTTCCCTTTAATAGTCATTTATTTTTACTATATTCACATGAAAATAACGAAAACACACAAAATCTGCATTGCATTTAACAATGTTGCATAATTTCAATCACGATTTGTCATTTTAAGTCCCACTTGTCAGCTTAAACTCAATATTTTGTACAGAATTGATGAAAAATGGGAATTTTCAGCATTTCAGATTTGTCCAAAATTCACTTTAAAATAGTTATATGTTACAAATCTGGAGGATTTATATGCAGATATGGCAATTCATTGTTCCAATAGATATATAAGTTATCTAAAAACAATGTTTAGAAGAGCAAAGAGTGTTCATTGTAACTCTAAATACCGAAAATTTTACCCCTACCCCAAGAAAAAATAATGCTTAAAATGCCCAGAATATGTATGTCTGTACATTTATATGAACAAAACATACTTTCTTTTTTTAAAAAAAAAATGCATTTTATTTATCGCAATATGCAATTTTAACACCAAAATATGGGAAAAATTGTATATTTGGGCGATTTTCGTGAAAAATGGGATTTTTCAGCATTTCGGAATTTTGCAAAATTCAAGAGTTGAATTGTTGTATAATTGCCCATAAACTACACACATGATCTTATTTGTGATAAATGGGAGTCTCTGTGTATTTTGGTGTTTGAAATGATATTGCGCCTTTATAAAATGTTTAAGCTTTTCAAGCTGAATAAAATGAAATAAATTGTGTTGAATATTTGTGGAAAGGGGTTATATAATTGTAATTTATGAGACTGTAGTTATTCTTTAATGTTTAAAAAACATATTTTCTTATGGCTTAGACATAATGAAAGGTTATCTAATAAACATTTTCAAGTTATATACCAATTTCATGAAGTATCTGCATCTCAAAGTCAAAACAGCAGAAATTCTGAAAAACGGAAAATTTCCATTTTGCATACAATTTAGAGCAGAAGAGTCAAAAAGAACCCTTAAAAAGTTTAAATCTACTTAAATGATCATTTGCATGTCAGCTTTAGTGAAATACACACTAGAATTTCCAGTAAAACATTATTCTTTAATCATTTAGAGCCTGAATATTTCATATTTTCCCTTAATTTTTAGGGGGAGGGGTGCCAATTTTGACATTTCTGAACCTACAATACGTCTGAAACTAAAATGTTTGCACACTATTTGGTGCTAATATAATATAAATCATTATTGCAGCGGCAATTATTAAATATATATTCAGATTTTGACGACCATTAAGTCAGAAAGTCGAAATTGTGAAAAAATCGAAAATTCCGAAAATTCCCATTTTTCTAAAATTGTATACCGAAAATCAAAATTTTATTGACTTTAATGGTTTTATTTTCCAACATTGTATCACAACTGATAAGTTAGGCATAAAAACTAGATCAAATGACGAGAGCTATTTATCTGAAAGGAAGTGACAGCCTAAACTTGTCATTTTCGCTATTTTTTTGCATGGGGAGGGGTACATTTTTTGTATCCCAAGATCATAAAAATTGCGTAAAGTGGCCAAACTTGAGTTGATTGTAAAGAATATTAAATTAGCTTTAATTTGGTACAAAATTTAAGTACATATTACTTATCATTAAATAATTATGGAGCTTAAAAGATGAAAGTAGGTTAAAACGAAAATACAAGAGTTTTTCGTGGTGTACTATAAAAGTGGCCCTATACTGTCTATGCGTGCAGGTTATGTTCGTGTTAACATGTTTTATTTTAAAGAGGGGATATAGGAGGACTGAAAAAATCGGTCTAGATGGGATGGGGGGAGGGGGGTGCACGGAAAGTGATTTCAGCCCATGGCCTATATGTTCCCGTTTTCCATGGATTGTTCGTTCTTTTGACTAACGGTTCGGTTCTCTCATATTTTCCTCTCCCTTCCCATTTCTCCCGTTTTCCAGTGGTAATTAAAGCTCGTTGTCCTGGTTGTCCCTTCTACCTTGTTTTCTTTCTTCTTTTGGTGATTTTTTTTTATTCATTTACTTGTTTTGTCCTCATACAGCTGAAATATTGCTTACAAATGTTCTGTCCCTACCCATTTCTCCCGTTCTCCAGTGGTAATTAAAACTCGTTGCCCTGGTTTTCCCTTCCACGTTTTTTGTCTTCTTTTAGTGATTTTTCTTTCATTTAGTTGTTTTCGTACTCATAAAGCGGAAATATTGCTCAATGGACGTTAAAGTCTACCCAATCAATCAATCAACTGGAAGGGTAAACATATTTTTCTCAAATTTGGTATCCGTCACACAGCTTGCTAAAATATGATTTGAAAGATCTTCTTTGAAGCTGATTGGTAAGTGCCATTTTCTAAGCCTTAGACAAAACTAATTAAAGCTATAGTACATGTTTCTTTTCTAACCATTGAAAATTATCAAGGAAAAATTTGAAAAGCATTTAACAATATCGTCAGCAAACAGAAAATTAAAAGGACTAACTTGTACAATTTGGTCATTGAAGAGATCCCTTTCTGGGCGTTGCTAATAACTACTTTACAGGCATAACTTTATACGATGGCAATTGTTGTTTTGTTGTTTTGTACTTCTGGTTTCATTTATTTAGACACCTTTTGCGACGCGATTTTTTTTCTTTTTTTTACCATTTGACAGTTCCCTAGTATGTACCATGGATACGACAGACCACTCCATGTTACTTCATAACCTTTGTAAGCTATATATTCATTACTTATTTCTAATCAAGTGTGACACTTCTCCATGAAGGAAAGGGGAATTTTCATATCTGTTTTCCAATGTTATACAACCATGAATCGGCCTTTCGGGCTATTACTACATGGAAGTGAAGCCCATCATTCCGGTTCCTTCAATTTATGCAGAAATAGTCTACATCTATACTTTGAATGCAAAAATCCTAATTGCATGAATTAACGTCAACACAGGATTCGACAAATACAGATAGGAAAAAAAATTAAAAATCATTTCAGTCAGTCAATACGCATCCTTTGAAATACGAAATCTTAAAACTGTTTATTAAGTTGTAGTAACGAAAAGTCTTACTACATCACGTTTCAGGAAAGTAATAAATAAAATTCTATATACAGAATATTCGTATGAATGGAAAATAATCTCTATTTAATAAAACTTCATAATCGTAGAATGTCAAAATTTCAATTCATAAAAATTGTATCACTTCCGTTTTCAATTGGATTCAGTATCTAGAGATACTAGTAGTACATAGTTAAGGGGATTAGCACAGACGACATATAAAAATATAAAGCCTAATTGATATTGAGAATATAACATATATATAATCCCTTTAAATGAACAAAAATATCCAAACGATTAACATTTGCTATTCTATCATATATATATAAGGCCGTCTTTCGGCGTGGAATTTTAATTGTTCCGAGTGTGGAACAAGAGTATGTTCTCGTGTTATTTCGCTCTAACGCCAAGAACATTCATATTTGTATCAATATGGCTGCCATCGGAGAGATAAAATGGAAAATTTAAATAAATAAAGTGTAAAAATACATGGCTGCCATCGGAAAGATAAAATGGAAAATATAAATAAATAAAGTGTAAAAATACGTGGCTGCCATCGGAAAGATAAAATGGAAAATTTAAATAAATAAAGTGTAAAAATACGTGAGATAGTTTTGAAAATTTGACTGACAATAGCTCTGTTTGGCTAAAATAAATGTCTGTGCTTATTATTTCAACCACGGGATGGATATTCAATCAAATAAAAATTATTCAATTGTAATTAATAATGTACAGAGACTTAACTATTTTAGAGCTCTAAGTATTTATAAACAAAACTTTCATTTTCCATATAGAAAATTGAAGTAATTACTTTGATGCAAGATACAACTTGATTCTTTTTTAAATATGTCAGGTTGTTTGTCTATGATTTCTTTATTTTCATTCTTTATGCCGGATACATTTCTGCTATATGTTCACACAATCTGCCTCTGTTGTCTGCCCGAATGATCTCGCTACTTAAGTCGGCAGTCCATGGTCATTCATTTTCTTGAACTTCTGTTGTTTGGTTTTGCACCGTAGTTACTCGAACTCAAGTCTTTGGGTAAAAAAGATTAACAGAATGGTTAAATTTTGCATGCTTCTATGGTAGGCCATTCACTGGTCCGAATGTACCTGACAACATCTGTTGCTATATCCGCATTATGTATGTAAAAAAACCCTTCATATGTTCTGGCTGGCTTTATTGATGTATATTGGCAAGTCCAGAGACCTACTGCGTCCTACGCGAGGGATCAGAAGCGTGTTATGTGCCACTGGTACAGCTTACATTGGTAAATCACTTTCTTTTCGACCATCTTTGATCTCGAGTTGTTCTTGTCGATCCTGCAAAAATGGGGAGTGAAATTTTTTCTCGCGAGCAATGTTCTCAGGTTGATGTTCGTGCCGTTTGGGCGATATTTTGACACGAGAACGTTGTACTCGGATAAAAAATTCCTCGCCCAAAGACGCCCTAATTGTATGAATTCTTACAGAAAACTCCTAATTTGAACATAAGTTTAATGCAGGGTGATGTTGCTTTCCATGGAAAAAAAAATTAAATTTGTCGAATTGACTAGAAACACTAGATTAGTAAACTATTTAAAAAACCATCTAAGCAATAGCTATACATGTTTTGTAGAATGTAGAGTTACAATCACACAGTCAGATATGTTTAACCTCTTATCTGGTATCAGTATTCCACTAATTATATGTCCGTAATCATCCGTATTCTGAGACTTTGTTTGTCGTATAAAAACAAACTAGAGAAATTATTAAACTTTTTGTGTAAATTACTCATGCACATATGACTAGACAATAAAAATATGGTGACCGTGATGAATATATTTTTTTTCTTTATATTTAAATAATATAAAGAAAAGTTGTCATTTCAGCTGTGAATATCATTTTGTCAATTTTATCCGCCGTTTTTTCTACCGCAATCTTGGTATTGATTAATAAGAGTTGTACGTCTAGTGAGCATAAATTCAGCTAAATCTACATGCGAACAAATTAATCAATTCAAATAGTCATGAGTAAAATAGAAAGATATAAAGGAGGGACAATAAATATTTACAGCCACAGGAAATAGAGTAGGGGCAGGAAATTTAGCCTTGTGAGTCCGCTCTTCTACGAGAATTTCTTCTGCATTGGTAACGGAGTTTCTCAATACAGTTTGTCTGAAATGTATTATGGTAAAACTTTCCGTTTTATAACAGAAAAAGGAAGGGAAACGGGGAATGTGTCAAAGAGACAACGACCCAAAGGGGAGTAATAACAACTCAAAGCCACCATAAGATCTTCAATGAACGGTGAGAAAACCCCACACCCAACGGCAGGTCGGAGTCGGCCCCAGAATAAAGAGTAATCAAGTTCAGCGAAATAAACATCATCCTAGACTCCTATAGACATTAAGTAAACTAACTAGAAAAAGACAAGACACACAAAGGGCTTAATAAATTTCCTGACTTAGGACAGGCGCAAACCTGTTGCGGCGGGGTTAAACTAGTTTTATTGGGCCCAAACCTTTCCCCTAGCCAATGTGATAAATAAAAACAGTTAAATTCAGTTAGCAACAGGACTGAGTCAATTGTGAAAAATTAAACTGAAACAACTCTAAATATACGGACATAAACATGAAATCACAAAAGACTACAAGCAATTAACTGATATGCTAGCTCCAGGCCAATTACCAAACGACAAATAAATTTATGTACCTTCAGTATACAGCTGTCTACCTCAATGCCAACGGAAAATTGGAGAAATGGGTAGGGGCAGGCCTTCTACGAGAAATATATCAGGGGTTTATATTCCCGGTCGGCACCCTTAATCCCCTCCGCCGCACGGTTCTGGGGATATAAACAGGAAGATTCCCGAATAACCTATAGCACCAATACATTTAACGGTGATATTTAGTTAAGTCTCAAATGAAAATTGTTTACGGGAATAAAGTGCTTATTCGCTGGATATTTCATGAAAAGGGATGTTTCGTATATGTATTTCAATGTATAACCATGAATTAGCTTTCCGGGCTATTCCTAGCTAAAAATGAAGCCCCCATTCTGGTACCTCAATTTGTGTAATCCATTCCTTGAATGCAGAAATGCTAATTGTATCAATAAACGTCAACACTTAATTAAGCAAATACAGGCAAAAAATTTTTAAAAATTTCAGTCAGTCAATACGCATCCTTTGAAATACGAAATCTTTAAACTGTTTATTAAGTTGTAGTAACGAAAAGTCTTACGATATCACGTTTCAGGAAAACTAATAAAAATTCTATTTACAGAATGTTCTTATGAATAGAATAATGGAAAAGAGCTTTATTTAGTACCACTTTATAATCGCTGAATGTCAAAAATTCAATTCATAAAAACCGTATCTCTTAATTCCGTTTCATAAGTTTGCTTGCTAGTAGTAAAGGGGATTAGCAGAGAGTACACATCAAAATATCAAATCTAATTGATATTATTAAATCTCTCTCTGTATGCGCGTATGTGCACAAAAATATTTAAATGATTACCATTTGCTAAGCTATCATATAAATGCATACATTCTTACAGACAACTACTAATTTGAACATGCATGCTTTTAGTTTATACCTTTCTATATAAAAGGCTAATTTGTCTAATTGATTAGAAACACTAGATGACCGTTTTAGATGGTTAACTGTTAATGGGTAAAATTGATTCTCTGTTATCTGTTATTGAAATGTCCAATGTCTTGTTATCTGTTATTGAAATGTCCAATATCTTGTTATCTGTTAATGAAATGTCCAATGTCTTGTTATCTGTTATTTAAATGTCAAATGTCTTGTTATCTGTTATTGACATGTACAATGTCTTGTTATCTGTTATTAAAATGTCCAATGTCTTGTTATCTGTTATTGGAATGTCCAATGTCTTGTTATCTGTTATTGAAATGTCAAATGTCTTGTTATCTGTTATTGAAATGTCCAATTAAATTAACAATGAAGGGATATGGAGTAAATTCAAATGAGACAAAATCTCTACAAATACATGGTAAAACACAGCAATGGAACAACACTTTTATTGTTGTTCTTTATCTTGAAGTCACCATGAGGCCTTCAACAATGAGCAGTACTCATAGCAAGTTGAAGACGGTCCCTAGCACCGGTTTGAGCGGTATTCATTGCTAATTGCTGAGCAACGCCACATCCATGTCTTTTTATCCTTTGATCCATGGATGCGGGATCGTCAACAAACATAAACTTTACTGGCAAAGTGTTCTTACAATCGCTGTCATCAATTTCCCGACAAAAAGACTAGTAGAGGACGTCTTGTTATCTGTTATTGAAATGTCCACTGTCTTATCTTTTATCTGTTCTTGTTAATTATGTCCAATTCCCTGTTATCTGTCATTGAAAAATCAATTCGCTGTTATGCTGTTATTGGACCCCCTCACCCCACCCCCTCTTAGATTAGTAAGAAAAACTTTTTTTTCAATAACCCATCTAAGCAATAGTTGTACCTGTTATGTAGAGTTACACCCACACTTGTTCTGAATTCTCGACTCAATAACCGGTATAGATCAGTCTACCAGGCGAACATTTTAGAAAATGACTATAGTGATTGCTAGTAATAATACGGAAAGACTTGCGAGAACTTTGGAAGTCAAACTAAAGAAACGTCACAATTTTAAGATTTCTGCTCCTTTCTCGTATCACTGTTACCCCTCCCAGCTTTATTTCTTTCTCCTTTCAATTTCTTTACTTTGATAATCTTAGTCAATTTAATTGAAACGGCCATCACCTGACGTAAAATTCTATAAAATTATCAATCAATCATATCAATAATGCATATTCAAATGAAATGTTCATGTGAATGTTTAAAAATAAAGTGTAATGAGTAGGGCTAAGTACGAGCACTGACAAGCTTTTTTTTCTTCATTTTTTTATTTATAGCTTTGCTTTTTTAATTTATTTCTTTCTTTCCTTCTTTGTTTTTGGTTTTTTGGGTTTTTTTTCTTTTGTTTTGTTTTTATTTTTTTTAATTTTTTTTAAATTTTTTTTTCAGGTTGGGAATAAGCCAAATTGGGATACTATATCCCAATTGGGATATGTCGTTATATCCAAATTGGGATCCTTGGTAAGTTTTTTATGGATTATTTCTTCACATTTAAATGGCGCGTAATGAAACAAAAAACCCGAGAAACTTTATGGTTTAAGTCATCAAATGATATATCATCATCTTCTCGTTGATGCTGCATTTCATCAGCAGAGACATTTAAAGAACGTAAAATCATACATTTTATTCTGTCAAAATTAAAGATCATCACGACTGTAACTGGTTAAATTTTCAAGGCAGGAGACGCGAGACGTCTGGGAAAATACAATTTAACTGATCTGAAGTTTAGTTTGTAAAAAATATGCAAAGATGTTGAAGTTTCAAATATCACTGCTTCAATCAACATTCATAGCGTGTTTTAATATATGGTCAACGGGAGGAAACTCTAGAAAAAATCAAAAGTCATTTTGATTTGACTTTTTCCCTACTTCATTTCTTTGGTAATCAAAAACTATCTTCCTAAAACTACCACGGTTTGCTTAATTCGAAACGGTTGTCACTTCCTTAAAGCTAAAGTTATTTCAACATCAAAGTGACTTATTTTCTTTAATCATAAATCGATCTGCGGAAAAAATGCAGCATCCTTTTGACCATAGAAGTATATCACCCGAAAGCTCTAAACCTACAGATTTATAATTTTCATGTATGATGATGCGACATTAAACCCCTAAAATACAATTAAGAAATAACTAGTCATATATCCCAATTGGGATATAACGATATATCCCAATTGGGATATAATATCCCAGTTGGGATATAGTATCCCAATTGGGCTTATCCCCAACCTGTTTTTGTGTGAGTAGTTGCTTGAAACAAAATATTCCTATAACGAGAAAACAAACTGTGCAAACATTAGCATAAAAACAACATGAAAAAAAAATCCGACTTGATCAGGTCTAGAGGATTATTGAGTCTATCGCATATGAGGTACCCTAAGACGTCTATGAGTCCAAGATTTAAAAAATATTACTTGAATTGCAAATGTTGTAGAATGTTGTCAAACAGTCATGCCTGTTACAAAATGAGTTTAGATGGAAAAATCCACAAGAGACAGTATATCGACCGCCTTCTACTGGACAGAAACAAACTTTGGACTGCGAGTGTTAGCAATATAAGAAAACATAAACCTTGTGCGTTTGCATGCAAAAATAGGTACGTTGCTAGGTCTACTAAATGCGCCAGTTTCCTTTTTCCAACTGAATAACTTCCCTATTTTAAAGTTTACGCACGATGTTTCATGATGCAGAAAATTCTTCATATAAATTTGAAATACACTGGTACGTATATTTTCTACAACGAGTACTAGCTGATTATGAAATTTCTCACCTCCAGTCAAATAAAGTTTGCAAATATTTGAAAACGAGTCTTGCCGATTTTTTTTGCAAACATTTGAAAATTTACTTTACGAGATGTGAGAAATTTCATAATTAACGTGTTTATGTTGCGGAAACTGTTTCGCTAATGACTGAAATGTAAAAACACAGATGACTGTATTCGAATAGATTTGGCGAAAAATTTAACGAGACTTGTTCTCTCTCAAGAGAGGAGGACAAATGTTTCCACACCAATCAGGAAATGTATAAAGTTGAAAGAAATTACAGAAAACAAATTCTACTATGGTAATAGTATCGAAATCTCTAACAATTTATTTACCGCTGCAGCAGTGTTCAAATGTTGAAGTATAGCGAGCGATGAAATGTAAATCAGTCAATATACTTAAAAAATTGAAATTCTGTCATAAATTATATCTTGCAGAAACTCTGAGGTCGTATTTGTTCAACAGGAACCGCTATGCAAACAATAACGGACAATAAGAGCACAAAATTCCCGAAAGATCAACTTGATATAGGTCCAATAGTATGATTTATTGCCCTTTTTACAAAAAAAACAGTTTAAATACTATGTCCACCCTACTGGATAACTACTGTTATTTTGCATCCAATGCTAACCTTGATAATTGTTGTATATAAAATGCAAGTCTAAGTTACTCTGTAATCAATACAGTGTTGATAGTAAAAAACTTCATGTCTAATTTTTGTTTTGGAAATATCACTTAATGACATCTGGACGCTCTTGACTATAACCAACAACTTCAGATAGAAAATAGCACTATAATCCGATATCAAACCGCCTTGAACATTTGTTTTTCGATGTCTACTTTTTGCTTTTATCTTGACTTAATGTTTTTGGATTCTCACAAGTAAAAACAATAGACAGATAAAGAGATTTCTGTCTCCGATGTCACTAAATTAATTGCTTTATATTGATTTTAATCTGACCTTACATTCTATTAAGTATTTTCAAAGAAAGTCAGATGAAGAAATTATATAGGATGGGATTTATAATTAGCTTGAATGGTTTATTTTTATTCATTGAAAATATTTTGCTTAGATAATATATATAATATAACAGCTGATTTAATCCCATATTTAGTTTTGCTGTATAAAATAACATCAAATAACAAAATACGAATGTACTAATGTCCAAATGTTATTGCGGGGTGTTTTCATCTTTTATCCCACAGTCACGTTATCACATGACGTCGCTTATCCATGGTACAAAGAGAAAATACAATTCACGTTACAGGAGGACATCAACCATTCTATTTGATACTTAGAATAAAAAGGCTTAACATTCTTCAATCCATATTTATCTCGAGAATTCACTTCAAGCAAGGAATCGGCAAATGACACCGCTTTCTCGATTATATTGCAGTTCAAAAACGAGATTTACAGGCCCCATACGAAATCGGCCAAGATAATCAAGATAATTTTAGAAAAGAATGGCACCTCCCTACCCATCACAATATTTATTCGACACTATCGAAATTATCCCACCATTTTCGATTCGTAGTGGGGGGCTTCGTCTACTTAACTCGTCTGCCGGTTTCTTGGTGATGGATTTCATTCCTTCTTACATTTTTTACTTAACTTGCTCTTGTCCGCTAATGCTCGAATGGTCAACAAACCAATCAATTATTTATCAAAATTATAATATCAAGCCCTCATGATTTGCAAAAACGGATAAACTTACATAATAATTCTTGACCTGAATAATTTAACGACTTAGAAATGTCTTGCTCAATTTCATCAAAATTTAACCTTGTACTTATCAACAATTCTTTTGGCTCATATGCAAAGTTAAGAAACACTTTAGTACTAACAGAATTGAAAGCAAGATCCCAGAACGATTGATCTATTCTCATTTTCAGTCGTAGCACTAAATATACAAAGTTCTTAAAATGTTCCATGTCAATGTATCGAAAAGTATCTATAGGTATGATAGTTTTTGTCATTAAAAAAATATCGGTAAAATTCAAGCATACAAACAATACATCGATGAAAAAGGGAACAGAATGTCTTTTGTTGTGTTTATTAGCGATTTCATTGGAAGCTGGCATTTTCAGCTAGATTTTTCTCTTCCAGAATTTTGCATTGCCAGTTTTTACTCTTCGATATAATCACAAACAGTGTGACGAATGAGGATCAACGGATTTAACTCTAAATAATTAGGGAGTTCACACCGTCAGAGTTCATTTTGTTATTTTGTTGCTTTTTATGATGTCTCGTGTATTTGTTCTTCTGTTTTCTCGTGATTTCCATGTCTGTAATACAGACTTTGTGTTTTATAATGTAATTCTTTGTTCCTTCGATATTCTACTGGTTCTTTCATTAAAACAATATAATATAGATGTCTTTCAGATCTTGTTTACTTCTCTCATTATTATTATTGAACAAAGTATTTGCATTATATTTCAACGACACAGCCGTTTTCGTCAGATGCAAACAAAAATGAGAATTAAGCCTGTCATATCTTCAGGACATCTTCATTTTTCTTTTACATCTGATGAAGACGGCTGTGTCGTTGAAATATAATGCAAATACTTTGTTCAATATTATAACTCTCCATGGAGAAACATTTTTGTTTCATTGAGATTTAGTATTGTCACGTTTTATTGATACGGTGGACATTTTTGTTTTGGATCTGATGAAGACGGCTGTGTCGTTGAAATATAATGCAAATACTTTGTTCAATATTATAACTCTCCATGAAGAAACATTTTTGTTTCATTGAGATTTAGTATTGTCACGTTTTATTGTTACGGTGACATTTTTGTTTTGCATCTGATGAAGACGGCTGTGTCGTTGAAATATAATGCACATACTTTGTTCAATATTATAACTCTCCATGAAGAAACATTTTTGTTTCATTGAGATTTAGTATCTCTCATTATTTGTATTTCAAATTTGTTTTTATCCTTGTAGTGCATAAATGCATCGTTCTTTTCAATTGCGTTACATATCAGTTAATTTATATAAATGTCACATGTGAACCCTTCCGGAGCACCTGAAGACACTCCTGTTTTTTTAAGGCGTTCACACTGTTAACGCCTTATTTTTTTGTGGCGTTTGTTTTATGTACTGTTTTTTTACGCCTTCGTCATTTACGTTCTTCCTTATATTGCCATGCATTTATTACCACTTCCTCTGCTGTTGGACTGTTAGTCCCCGAGGGTATTCACCAACCCAGTGGTCAGTACCTCGTTGCTGACCCAAAAACCGACTGTATTGAAGCTTGCAATATATCGATTTCACAGAATTTTGTTTAAACCTAAGGAGCATCTCCCTCATGCATAACTCTGTCCACAGCTGAATTTTGGCCTTTCTATTTACATCCTGTTGGTTATTTGATCTCTATCAGCTTTTACATGTGTTTTGGTTAATGGACTTTCAAATGTTTTGGTCTGATCTGCATTGATGAGACATAAGTTTTCGAAATGCGCATACGCAGAATATAAATTAACAGTAGCTTTGGTATTTTGTTATTTATATACAATTTTTTGCTCTGGCTTCGGTTTTTATTTGGAAATTTATTTATAAAATAATAGGTACTACAATACGCTAGAAAGAAGAATTTTACTTGTATAACACAGGAGCTACTTGTAATAGCTAGTTGTTTCAATTGTATAAAGTATAATTTGACAGTTCAAAGTAACCACTTCGTGAGCAAAATTTGAATGAAAAAAATCAAATTCCTTCATGTGTTTTCGTAAATAGGAAGTCAATGAAATGTTTACTCCGAAAACCAACTCCAGTGAATGGATTGCGGTAAAATGTACGCAAAGTTATCGTTGAATTCCTTTTTTTTCTATTTTTTGTTTCATTTTTATTCTTTATATATTTTTGTTTATTGATTTTTCCCCTGGCTGTGTTTTTGTGTTCATCGGAATATTTTTTTTTTCTTAAATTCAGATTTTGGGGTTTTTTTCTGGTTTTGTTTTGGTTTTTGTCAGAATTATTTTTTTTTCTAATTCATTTTTTTCCCTGGTTTTGTTTTTCTTTTTGTCGGAATTATTTTTTTAATTCAGTGCAAAAGGTATGTAAGGGCATACAATAAAAGAGTAATATATAATCCTTTCAACATAATAGGCTTTTCGATTGTCTGCCCTTTGTTATGCATGTATTTTTTGTAACTAAAATAAAGTAACAAACATATTACTTTCTTTTTATGAAATTATTCAAAGTTTTCGAAATGGCGCGAGAATTAAGATAAGTGATACGCCGATTGAGTCGAAAAGGAATATATTTCTGTTCTAGTTTTTTTTTTTTTTCAGTCCGGCTTAACTTTCCAGAAGTGAACATGTCAGCCAAAACAAATTATCCCAAACCAATAACATGCTTTTGGGAGAAGCTTCGAAGACGTATTGAAATTTATTCAGAACATCTATTATTATTACTGAGAAAACATTTGTCTTAGTAATGCTCTGTGAAATATCTGGAGGAATAGTTTTTATTCCAAAAGAAATTTTAAGAAAAAAAATGTCATTATTTGATAATCCTGTGACAGTACAATTGTCTGTGAGATCCATGTCCATTTTAAATGAATGAAGTCTAATCTGTATTACTTTCTCTAGCCTTTCTTGAGCATGGTTCCTAAAACTTGATGCATTATCCTTCGGAATACTAACAAAGTCATATTTACTTATACTTTTCGAATAAAGTGTTATATGAATTTTATTTATTACAGTTCCCGTTGAAAACAAACTTTCAAATGTTACACTAATTAAATAATAATCGTTATATTTTGATATACGGGTACTGCTAATATTCGAATTAAGCGAGATTTCACTCGAGTTTCTCTTATTACAAAAAACCGGATACATAAACATATACAGAATCGTAAGTGCATGGATAAAATTCATATTCAAAAATTAAACTATTACAATAATTGACTTCGTGAATACTTATTTTGTCATCATTTAATACGATCCGATGGATTAATTTGTCGCTATGAGTGATATTTAAGACGAAGCTTAATGAGTGATGGCTTATCAGGTAAATGATTGGACAGTTCATTATAGAAGTAAGTTTATTTGTTGAGCATAGCGTTCGACATATTGACATAACAAAGTGTTATAGTGATGTTATTTGGTTTGTTAATGATGACTACTGTTCCCTGTTGCGCAATGCTTTACAATTAAATGATTTCACTAAACAAAATTGTTGGCATCTAAGGAGTAATGGAATAGTCTGCTTGTCAGCACTCGTATCAAACTTTTGTCGCTAATTGAGGCAACATGTTAAACTTCAATTAATTTTGATGTACAGACTGGGGCGTTAAAAACATTCCTGAATATACTGTATAATTCTTTTTTCAAAAAGTTATTGTCAAGTCAATTTTCAGCGGATGCCAATCGATTTGCACAAATAAACTCAGTACCTTTTGAAGTTAGACTGTTAATTTTAACATAACTTTCGGACCTCAAGCTTCTGTTAATTCAGATCAAATTAAAACACCGAAGACCAAAAGATGAATTATGTTTAAAATAACTGATCGGAGAGCAAAAATTATAAAGGATCTCATTGAGAAGCCAAATCAGCTAAGGATCAAGCTATTCACGAGAGGAATGTTCCTTGATTTTATACAAAATTTTCTAAAATTGAGATATCGCAAATTTCCGAATTAAATTGGTTTTCTGACAAGCACCAAATTATTGACTGCTAGGTTGGTGACTGTCTTTGGGGAATAACAAGCATAGACATCGACCCAATGATACAAAATAAAATACCGTAGTAAATGTAACTGTAAATTTAGTTTCTTAAGATTGTCATTTCAACAATGTATGTCTCTTCAACGCAGGGCAAAATCAATACATAATATGTGTAAAACACAAACCGAGATAAATAAATAGTTTAATAAAAAATGTATACAGAAATCTTACATAGCCCTAGTTAATCGTAAACCAGTATAATACTCGATAACCATATACTTCGCACATGCACAAATGTTATCGGAATAGGGGTGTAGAGACACAAAACAACCATGTTTTTTATTTTGTTTGTCATAGTTTGTGAATGAAATAAATGTTAATCATATTTTTTACTTAACCATGCCATTCAGACACGTAAATATGAATTGTTTAGCTTTCGATTTAGATTTTGAACTTGCATCTATTTGAAAACGTCAGATTATGTATTATGACGTCATAGATACAGACAGCAATGGAAACTTGAAATCCGCCTTCTCTTAGGCCGATTCAGAATGGAAAATTCCGTTTTCTGTCATGTTATGATTGAAGATTATGGTCATTTGACCTTTGGCTGGGTCGTTATATCCTCGCTAACGCTTAGGGTTGAATTCAGTCTCATTAAAAAATATGAAAATATAAGTAGTGCAATTACCACGAATAAACTATAGAAGCAAAATAAAAATGTTATGGTAGGCCACAATTAAAAGGTTATATACACCAAATTATACAAATTAAAAAAATCTAAACATGACAAAAGGAAGAAAGAAGTTTTATTGCACAACGTACAGAGAAGAATGTCGGGAAGGCGAGAGAAGGCAAACCTAAATGTCGGGCACTCTGTTGTCATCTATATTTTCACACGGTAGCCCCCTAGTCGAGAGTCATACGACCGAAAGTGAGTAAGTATTCTTTCTACCTATTGTCATTTTTAGATATTTTTGAAATGCCAAAAGGGAGACAATATGTTTATTGCCGAACTTATGGGGAAGAATGATACGAAGGCGAGAGAATGCAAACCTGAATGTTCGGCCCTCTTTTGTCATTTAAACATCATTCTCTGTATTTTAGCCCTGTAGCTCACTAGGCGAAGGCCATACGGTCAGGAAATATATATCAGATAAACTTCTAAATGCTAGATATAGTTTAGTTAAGATAACCATTCAAAGCATTTTTTGTTTACAAATATGGAGTATAACCCTCGTACATAACTCTGTCCCTTGCCTTTCTGGTTTTCTATTTCATTAAATATTAGTGTATGATCCGTCAGCTTGTACACATTATGCGGTTTGATAGATTTCGAAATGTTTTGATATTTCTGATTTTAAGAGCCATAAGT
>MJUU01009302.1:199679-219960 GCA_002080025.1 Modiolus philippinarum
AAGAGCCATAAGTTGTCGAAATGGTCATATGTAGGATTTTTTTAATAAGATAGCCCGTTTTTACCTTCTTTATTGAATGAGCATTACATTGTCTAAAAAATTATAAGTCTTATTCTAAACAAATTCTAAAATGACTGTTTTGATATGTGTGAAAAATAAAATGTGACGGAATTGATATTGACGCGCATTACGTTATCATAAGTAAGCCTAGATTAGAGCAGTGTAATTCAATTTCCATAGGCGACAATAGTAATGTTTCCTCCTATCACAACTTTATCGATCTCATTTTCTCTCAAAACTGTTATTGTCCATGAGGAACCATTTATCGCCCAAATTTTCAACTTCAGAAACTTATATGTTGCCATTTGTTTTCCGTCCTTAATTTGAACCTCGTGGTGATTACCCCAATTTTCAACGAAAATACAACGCAAACTAGGGGCACCTCTTTTTAATTTTTTTTAATTTCATTGCGGAAAATAAAGTGGCATTTTGTAATTTTCAAATGCAGTATTAAATAAAGTTCTCAATAAAAATAACAGAAATCAATTATATCCAATCAGTGCGCTGACAGACCGATTACCGAGCTGTAGATTGGGCGGCTAAAAAAGTTTCCGAGGCAATCACGAGCTAATTACACTCTCTTTACCCGTAATGACTTCTTTATCGTTATGTCATTAGTTTATTAATACCTAAAAAAATACACTCTATTATTAGTCATGACACAGTAAATATTTATCCACATTGTCAAATGCTTTTTGGAAATCAAAGATGTAAAGAGTTGCGTTTCCAATCTTTTGTTTTGGGTTTAGTTGTAATTAATATTGAGATTACCGTTGTGTTTTGGAAATTGTTTCAGAGCAGTCCTATTCATGACAAAATGTTTGTGTAATTATTTCGACTTTATAGTTAAAAGGATTATAATCATTTGTCCTTTACTTGAAAGTCATGCACATAAACTTGACAATATTAGTTTAAGTGTATTCTGCTACAAGCCGGGGGTATGAATTACAGCCAATTCAGCTTGATAAGAGCTTCCTAAATTGAATTGATTTGTCATATTTATATATATTTTTTTAGGAATTTGATTTTGTTTTTCAGCTTTTCAATATCTATAACATTCCTGAGACTTTTACAAACGAACTGGTGCTATTTTTAACCTAGTCCGTACACCGTAATCGGTTTTCAGGGGCTTGGGCAACAGTGCTGCAGGCCGTGTCCCCAGTAGCTGGATAGACAAATACCCCGTCTGTGAGGGGTAGTTGAGTCATAATACGGAAAGTCTGACACCGAACTATTGTAGCCAAACTGTGTGGAGAAGCGCTACGCTCCATACTATATAAAGAACCTTTTTTTTTCTCTAAGGGGAGCAAACCAACAACTTACGACTTCAAATCAAAACATCTGGAAGACCATAAACTTAATGTTGTCTAAAAGCTTAAAGTGGACAAATAACCAATAGGTTCTAAAACGAAATAAAAAGTCAGCTGGGACAGAGCTTTGCACAAGAGAGTCAGCATTTAGTTTTAAACAAAATATGCACAAATTTAGGTATTATGATCGGTTTTTGACCAGCACTATCCAATCATGGACTACCAGTCCATTAACACAGGAAAGGACTCTGTGGTAACAAATAACTTAATTAGGATGATACTGTATATATAGTTTCTCCAAATAGCCATTTCTTTTTTGTCTTTGGTGCAGATTAAATCAAAATATTTGAAAGACAATAACCCAAAGGCTTAGAAGCATTTTGCCATTTCTACGATATAGATTCGGCTTCTTAGCCTTTAGTTAAGCTGTCGATCTGTAACTCGTCGTTAACTTATCATCTTAAGCTCAACATTGTGTTCATAATTTGCGAATAACTTGTCGATTGTATGAACTAAACATAAGAAAAAGACAAATTAACTTTTAACACTCTATGTATTTTACGTGTATGTTACGCAATGTTTAATCCTAGACTTTAACTATTAAGAAATGATTGTGTCTATTTCACTGAAAAATTCTAAGGCATACAAAATTGATATTGACACGCACTTCCATATCATTTGTAACTCTAATGTATTGTATTATAATGTCATTTGTGGGAGATTAAAATATACTTCCGGACACAATACAAACTATTTTCAGTCATAACATAGTAAATATTCAACATTGTCACATGCTTTCTGGGAATTAACGTCGTACAGAATTTCGTTTCCGATCTTTTGTTTTGGGTATAGTTGTTATTAATATCTTTTTTACTGTTGTATTTTTGGAATTGTTTCAGAGCAGTCATATTTTTAACTTTGACAAAATGTTGACGTAATTATTTCAACATTGTAATAAAAAGGATTCTTATCAGATGTATTATCTTTGTTAGTTTTGTTCCCAAAATTGACATTGTTATTTTTATTGTATTCTACCGTTAGCAAGAGCGTATAAATTACAGACAATTCAACTTGCTAAAAGTTTTTTTTTAATGAATGACTTTGTTGTTGAAAACTAAGGAGTATCTCCCTCATGCAAAGCTCTGTCCTTAGCTGATTTTGGCTTTTTGTCGTCGTCGTCTGTAGACACTTTTGTTTTTGGTCAATAACTTAAGTTTCAGTTGACCAATCCTTATAAAATTTTAACACAATGGTCCTTGGCACAAAAGGAAAGCTTGGCTAAGTTTTAGTTGTTGTGGCCCCACCCGTTTTTAAAAAAGGGGCCAAAAAGGGTTAAATTTGATGTTTTTACATATTTGACTGTAGAATCTTTATTATTTATTGGATTTTGATGGGGTTTGTTTCATTGTGCTCCTGAGAAAATTTCCAATCTGATGTATGCCAACGGATTTCACGTAGCATGTACCGCTTACGAGATAAATGGGGCCCAACAGGGGCAAATCTCAAAAAAATAATTTTTTTATTTTTAGTCTGATTTTGATGCAGTTTTTTT
Organism: Modiolus philippinarum; assembly: GCA_002080025.1. Lineage (NCBI taxonomy): Eukaryota > Metazoa > Mollusca > Bivalvia > Mytilida > Modiolidae > Modiolus > Modiolus philippinarum. The sequence continues at coordinate 202,602 of MJUU01009302.1, forward strand.
CAATGGATTCCTTGTGAAAAATTAATATGGTGCTGAGTTATTAGATTTTTGATAACTTGTTTCCTATCCCAGCTATGAGGGGCCGAACGGGGCCAAAATTGCGAATTTGCAGTTTATGTAGAATTTGTATTTTTCATTGGATTTCGTTGGGATTTTTTTCTTTGGATTCCTCTTGATCTAAGCTTTCAGCAGTATGTCAACAGATTTGACGTAGCTCTTACCGTTTCCGAGCTACAAGGGGTCAAAGGGGTCAACCGCCGTGCGCGGTCCCGGCTGAGGAATAGGCCCGCAGCATCCTCTGAGCTTGGAGTATGAGCCATCCTAACAGAGGACCCCGAGGGAACCCCGGGATATAGAAATAGGACCCAGTATCTCATGCTTGCGGGGTGAGACCCCTCCTAAACGGAGGCTGACCCCGAGGGTCCCGGGATATAGAAATAGGACCCATTCCGTGGTTGTGCGGGATTAATAAATACACAACCCATCTTTCGGATGGGATGTAAACTCAGGTCCACGTGTTGGAAGAAATGCCACGCTTCCTGCACGTTAANTTTGACAACTTTTGTATTTTCAATAAATAGATATTATATACATAGTGTGATGGTACAACTACTTGTATCAGGAAGATGGAATGGGCCGTATCACTTTGAGTCGCGCTTGAGTTTTGTTGAGGAACTACATGATGTTGACGCCACGACGTCATGGATACACGTGCGACGTCGCGCCATTCTTTTACCACCACAGTGTGGTGAGACAACATTCTGTATCGTTCAAGTTGCTTTCTATAGTATTTCTACGGTATTTAAAAGAAAGACACTACTAATGTTAGATAAAGATCAATTCAAAACATGTGGACGACTATATACTTAAAGATATATAAAAGTTCGAAGAGAACAAAAAACTAAGAGCTTCTCAACAGAAACTCAGTTAGCTAAGGACAGCGCTTTGCAAGAGGGAGATACTCTATTCTTTTCATTTGTACATAAGTTGTTCTGCAGAAACTGGTAACTTAATTTACTTGTACTTTGTAAACAGCTTGTTATATTTTACATTAATGTATTACTAGTCTACATATTCTAAAATTTTATAACCAATGAAATGAAACTGTTCAAAAATCCGAACAAAATAATACATACCTCAAATTACCAATAGGATCTTAAATGGAAAGCCAAAATCATCTAAGAAAGGAGCTATGCATGAGGGAGATACTCCTCGGGTTTAAACAATTTTTTCTTAAATTTGGATATTGCAATATAAAATCGGGTTTCTGGCCAGCACCGAAGTATTGGGTACTGGTGATTATCCTCGGGGACTAACAGTCAACCAGCAGTGGCATCGGCCCAGTAGTAATAAATAACTAAATACCGAAGTAACTGTGAATTTGATTTTTGCATATGAAGATTATGTTCATGAAATCGTATATTTTTTGTTCCTTTTTTTGTCTTTTGCCTATTTCCTGTGTTGCTTCCTTCTTTTATCCATTTTTGCTGTGTAACTTGATTTCAATCGTTTGAATTGTAGTTGGTGTCATTTTCCGAAAAAGAGCCGCACTACTCTTCGTGTGTCAGATTATCACCTTTGCCATAGCGAAAGGAGGTGTATCGCAATACGTCTGATTGTATAAAACTTCAGAATGTAAATTACGTCAAGATATATACGGCTTGGCAGTAAAAAGGACGTTATTCATCAAATAAGGAGGAAAAGGTGTGGAACCGGTATGGAAGAATAATTTGACGGAGAAAGAGATGTGCACATCTGTTTGGGAAATTGAGTTAACGCATCCTTTAAACCATCAGTATGGCGTTACATTAGATATGTTTTTGCTTGTTATTATCTGTTGCTTTCGATTTTTGTACAAGTCGATTACTGCGGTGTATTGTAATAATTTCTTATTGGTATACAGGTATTTTGTTATTTCTTATTTGGTGAATATATGGTATTGTTTGTAATAATGCTATAATTTACCTTAATCTTTCATTTCAATCTTTATGTAGATTAGGCCAAACCAATTTTATTCTATGACTGAATCAACTTTATTTTAGAAATATAAGAGGGTATGAGGCAAACAAACACAAAAGTAAAAAGTAATTTAGAGTTTTTGAAAGTACACTTTGTTATATAACCCATGTTTGTTAAAATCTAATTTGCAGAATTTCAACTGAATCTAGTGGAGACATTTTCAATTGATATGAGAGAATAAGATTTTCTGAGTTAAGTATGATTGACATTGATATGAGAGAATAAGATTTTCTAAGTTAAGTACTTTTAAGGGGCTGAAAAAGAAATGGAGGGTATACTTGGGTCAAGACATATGCCCAATGCCGTCGCTACCCAGACTAAAATTGATTGAGCCCTGGAAGACGTCCCTTTTAACCCTCGTGAAATGAGTAAATTAATATAAGAAAGATAACAGGAAACACCTACAATGGCCGTTAACCACAATCACATGCCACAATCCACCAGGAAACCGCACGAGAAAAACAATAAAATGACAAAAAACAAACATGAACAAACTCCATAAATTTGGACTTTTTTCTCTCCGATTAATGTCTAAGATTGTATCAATATTCAATATTCGTATTTTGTTGTTCTCCATATACAACAGGTTCAAATATTCTCATACTGTCTATATTATATGACTTTCATCTGTTTCCTAAAATATGTGATTTTAATTTTATTTTCCATTTCAGTTTATGTCATCTCTTTTTTTCATTTTTTTTTCTAATACAAGTATATGTTTGTTGTCGTCTTAATCGATGCATTATCCATTTTAGATGAATTACCTTCTCCAATACCCAGGCGATATTTTTTTTTTGGCTCCAAATAATTCATGGGTTGCGCATTTGCGGGATCGCTCATTATTTTAGCCAAACGAGGAGGAATCTGGTACAAAACTGGTTCCAAGACGATGATAAGACGAAAATAGTAATTTCTTCATTTCCATTTAAGTTTCGTTTTTTGTGGGTTGGAAATGTTCCTCGTGGATTTCTCTGTAAGTTGAAAACGATTGTTTACACATATGTTGAATAACAACGTAAGATTCGTTAGTAGAAAAAATCTGGTCCTTGCTTCAACGTTGGATGACGTCATTTTTCCTCCTGTTGACCCCAGATGACCTCTATTCAAATAACGAGTCAAATCCGGAATGGAAACGATGCGCAACCCATGTATACAATCAATGAAAAAAAGTATGAAAAATTCCCGACTTAACTAGCAAAATCGATACGACCCTTGCTTGTTGTGTCAAAAAATCAAAAAGTTTCAAATCGCACTGACGAAAAAAAAATCATATTAACTGCTTAAAGAATGTCTTGAAGTGCCAAGCCGTTACGTCTTTTCATATCTATTTAATTTTGTTGCTTGAAAGAATGTTTGCTCGAAATTATGTAAAGTATCTTTTGTTAAGGATACAAGTACCATAGTAATTATTTCTATGTATATAACATGGCGTGATTATCTAAATTATCTAAGCAGTATTCTTCTTTCTGCAAAACGGAACTTGCAGCTATTTAAGCTTCCCAAGAATTTGATTTATCTGAAAATACAACGGTAATGAACAACACTGAATTAAGCGAATTAGCATTTATCCTAAATGTTTGTCTGGAAAATAACTTGTAACAAAAATTGTGGGGGATTTTATTGCTTTCGTTCGCTCATGGAAGATGCAAAAACAGTTTACGAAACATTACCACAATGAATTAATGACATAATATCGTTATACTCAATAAAAGTACTTAGTTCGGAGTTCGTAATTTTTTTCAAATAGAGAAAACACATCGAAAGCCTATTTTGTTGTACTTGTAATTAACTTGCTTTTCCCTTCCACATGTATTAAGAATTGCAACACTGTATTGAAGCTGTGATGGAGTCAATTTTGTATAAACTTACCAGTCATTTGGCATTTCTGTTTAAAATCTAAGACTAGAGTTTACTCTGGACTTAAAAGATGCTCGCGGCTAAGATGTTTTTCTCGTTATCCCTAAATATTTGACTCGGTAAAAAGATTTTATAACAAACAAAATCTGGTAATTATTTGACTTTTCCTTTCTGTATCAATTCATTTTTCTAAGATTTATGTAATGATTATTATTTATGAAAACAAACAACTACCAAAATAGCAGGTTGGTTCCTTTGTTTTCCACTTTTACAACTAATATATCTCAATAGTATATATAGAAATTACCTGTATCCCTACATGTAACAATTGCAGGACAAATATTCAACAAATATGAAAGACCGAATCGACTACATGTAATCCAATGTGGTTAAAGTTAACAACAACTTCAGGTGAGGACAGAGATTTGCACTATTAAGGTTCTCAAATAACCCAATCAGAACAGGCATTACGCCATCATGATAATGACATCGACACATTTTTCAACAGGAACCGTTAACCACACAATAGCAACAACACTAAATCCCGAAAGTTTAACCTTGATAGTAGTGTGATTGTTCCCTTTTTACAACCAGAGGCTCCAAGAAGCCTGTATCGCTCACCTGGCTTTCAATGGCCACAATCAAGCTAACATTATAAGTTATACAGTTAATCTACGGTCTCGCAAACTTTGATAGCTCAAACACCACCAATATATTGAACTATATTAAAACTCTGATCATGTTTTACTATATGTAATTGAACAAAAGTGCTTCGTACAAAAAGAGGTGGTCAAGATGCGCGCGCTATTCAGGCTATTACGTAATTACTAACCAAATCAGTTCATTACTTACAGATTTAGGAATTACACGAAATTACTGTTTGTTTCAGTGATTACAGGTAATACCTAATTTTTGTCATTTTAAAGCTATTTACTAATATAAAAAAAGAACAAAAATGAAAATAGGATTAAATAAATGAAAAGTCCTACAAGACTACAAGAAAAATGGTCATTATAATAAATTTTTATAGTGAAATAAAATGAGAATCAAACGGAGAAACACTGTTAAATCATAGATTAATTAAAGTGTAAATAAAAGTGAGATAATAATGACATGAAACAGCAAAATCTTATTCTGCAAATGGCCATCTTGATGACAATTTTTATGTAAACCGATATGATAGGGTGCCTTCTTGGGGGTCCGCGCTATGAATAATTGTGTAGTACTGTAATTATGTGTTGTTTACTCGATTATAATAAAATGCAAGAATGTGACAGCAGAAAGTCCTAAATTGTTTTATTTGAATAAGTTGTGGTTATTTTGTTTCCTCAAAAATTCAATTTAATGTTAAATTCAAAGATTTATTTTTGTATAGCAAGGCGTTCAATGAACTAATTCTAGATCCTGAAGACCGCTTTATGGGATATTTGTTTTCCAGATTACAGTAGATTTATTCTTTAAATAATTTCAATTTGATCTTTTCCGCTGCTGGATTTGACTTCATTAACAGAATTAACATGTTCAACACGGCGGTTTGCTTATAAGAAACACGAGATTCTTACTCTCATCTTATCTAGCATGGGATCCTGACCCATGCTGACTATCGCGCAAGGGCCAGGTGGATTACAAATTATTCAGGGCTAATCTGCCCTGAATCAATACTTCCGTTTGCGTATGTGTAGTCTGTTGAACGATAGATAGACAGAAAACTAAACCATCGAAACGTCATGATAAAAGAAAAATTTAGTTGTTTTAAGCATGAATATAATGAACTTTGATGCATTTTACGAAAATAGTTTGTGTTATTTGTTAACAAAAAGCATTCCGCGTCAATCGTTCCCATGATTCCGCATTTTCATAGACCGATCAGAGACGATTAACTTTTCTCATCCACCTGGCCCTACCGCGAGGTTGGGACAGGTTCGACCAGGCTATCATCTTATCTCGCCCATGATTTTAATTAGGTCCGTGTTGTTCATTGTTATATTTACATTACCTTCCATATAGGCTATTGCCAATAACCCCTTAATCTTCGCAAACATTACAATGCCAAATTCATTGAGAGTTCCTTAAATTTCTAAAGTTTGCATGGCAATACTGAAAAAGTATTACCCTTCTAAGGCTGTAGCTATGGGCAATATATGGCAAGTAGGTATATATTACTACCTTTCATTTGAGTTGTGTATCGAAAAAATGTCAATTTGGAGTGGCTTGGGAAAGGACTGCTTTGTTTTGTCGGGGTTTTGTATTAGTGTGCATTATATAACGGGTATTTACATTTACATTTACAATTATAAGTGTAATTTGTAATTTTTATGTTGTTTTTTTACCTTTGTGTTGTTGCTAAATAGAATATTCAATCTAACTTTAGAGCATCTAGGCACAGAGCTAAGCTTCATCTGTTACCTTAATAAAAAATATTATGCTAAATACTTTTCTTTTCTTTTTCATCGGCCATTAGATAAAGTTTTACTGCTCAGTGATCTTTTAATCTGATAATATCTATTCCTTTTCATTTTCTGACCATTTTTGCTTACTGTATTCAACGGGTAGTATACTCTAGTAGATACGTGTAAAATCATTTGAAAATTTATTACCTGTAATTACTAGCATATTTCAGAAATTACATGTATTTGCTCAGTGAACCAGGAATTACATGTAAATTTTAGTAATTACATGTTATCACGAATAACGACTATTTATTGTATCATATAGAAAGTAATCTGTAATCAATGCAGTGTTGACAAGTAAAAAACTAAATAAGCCAATTTTTCAATTCTGAAAAATCACTAAATGACATCCCTAAGCTCTTGACAACCACCAAGTACTTAAGATAAAAAAATAAAATAAAAATCCGAAATCAAACAGCCTTGAACATTTGTTTTCTCGATGTCTACCCTCTGCTTTTATTTCATGTTAATTCTCACCTGTAAAGACAATAGACTGATATAAAATATCCCTTAAATTAATTGTTTTATTTCGATTTTATTTTCAGCTTACATTCTGTTTAGTATTTTCAAAGAAATATCCAGAAGAAGTATTTATATAGGATGGGATTGTTATAAACCTGAATGGTTTATTTTTACATTGAAAAAACCTGAATGGTTTATTTTTACATTGAAAAACAATGTCAGTAGCTTAGATAATATATAATTTCACAGCTGATTTAATCCCATACTTATTTTTTTCTGTACAAATAACAATACGAATGTAGTTCTTATTGCGGGGGTGTTTAAATCTTTTATAATGAAGTCACGATATCACGTGACGTTAATATAACTACAAAATACAATTTACAAGAACCTTACAGAAGGACACCATCAATTCCATTTGATACTTCAGAAACAACTAGATTGTCAAGCATCGTGCGACACATTTATATTATGGGAATGAAACTGACATATCTTATTACTTAAGATTGTAAGTCTAGTGAACCCTTTTTATATTGTACAAAGCGGGCGCGAACTTGCACCGTAGTGGTGATAGACTACAGTGGTTGTATAGGTAGTAGAACTACCTTTACCACTCGGGCACCCAGGCCCCAAAGTGAATTGAAAGCAATATTGGTGAGATAGACCATGGATTCAGCTGAAATATGAAACTTTTTTTATGCCGGTCTTTCGTGCTTAATCTACAAAATCCTGCAGGTCTTGGCCAATGGCTGATATCTAACTTTATACGCAGATAACACCCGGATGTGTATGTATTCATATATATGTATGATTCAAACATGAACACATTACTTCAAGTGGAAAAAATCATGATCATATTAACCGTAAATAATTTCAAATGTCTTCTGTTGTCTTTAACTATTGGATAAAACTAAACATTTGCTTAATTATTTCATTCAAAGTAACATTTTAGCCTAATTTTACGTCTTCATGGATTTGCAACATCGGTTTTTTTTGTTTAAGAATTAATTGGTTGTGTAAATTATCAATTTATTTTGTGTGAAATAAATGGTAAAACAGATTTAAGAATAATAATCTTGCTTGTGTAACAGAGAAATGAGATGTTCCGGGAATCTTTCAATTTTAAAAGCATGATTTTCGTTTCAAAGTAACAAACTATGAACATTTTTTTAAATAAAAGCGGCAGTAATCCTTGAATGGATCTTTTCTGTGTTTACGTTAATAGGATGTCAATTAACCAAAGAAAAAGTAACAAATTAATGAAAGACAATTTTTATTAGTTGTTTTGAGTATTACAATGTCTACACTACTTTAAATTACATATTAACATTTTGACACACGTTTGTATACAAATAAAATCCCTACCGAGTCCATTTGAAAATAAAGATTAATAAAAGCAAGTAATTAAAATTAGGGCTTAAATACTAATACTTAAATTTATAATGCCGTATTTGATAATTTTTCAAACAAAAAAGATTTATAGTCCACTCAATCCCCTTAAGAGGTTAGCATGTCAGGCAAAACAGGATATCTCGAACACTTGACATAGAAGCGCCAAAGTAAGCATGCGAGAGAAACAAAAATGAAGACAGGTTTATGCATTGAATTAAAAATTTGTTTGTCATGTCAATGCGATAAATTGAAATATTTTAATAATTTTCATTTCTTTTATTAGAATGCATGTCTTTCTTTTGACATAATCTCGTCATCCTCTTGACTTATTGTTTGGATTAGCCTATAAACACGTATTGATATTTATTTTAGAATTCTTTTATTGTTTCTAAGAAAACGTCTCTCTTACCTTTTCCACATGTTTGAACAAATGTTGTGATGCCTCTTGAGATATTTTGAGGAACAGTTTTCATTCCAAAGGATATTTGGAGAAAGAAATTGTCATCTTTAGTTAATCCTTCCACATCCTTTCATCCCTCAAGAAATTCTATGGCCGTCACCATAGCATCATTGAAAGATATGACGTGTCAGTATCCCAAATGAAAGTGGACATTTTCAGCTAGATTCACGTCTTCCCGGATTTGACTACCAACTTTGACATTTTCCCGGATTGAATCACTCACAGTGTGACGGGTGCTGTTAACAGAGCAGGACATGCTTACCCTTCCGGAGCACCTGATGTCACTCTCAGTTTCACTGGAGTTCACACTGTGAGTGCCTTTGTTCTGAATGTTGTGGTTTCTGGTTCTGTGCTTTGTGTCTGTCTGGCGTCATTGTTTTTGTGTCTAACGTCATTGTTTTCTGTGTTCTCGTTTTTGCCCTGTCTTTGGACTTCGATTTTTGTGAATATCACCCCTTTGTTCCTTCGGTATTCTACTGCCGTTGTTCCACAGTACAGTTGTCCGTGAGATCGATGTCCATGGTTGATGAATGAACACTTATCTGTGTAATATTCTCTAGTCTTTCTTGGGCGTGGTTCTTAAAGTTTGATGAATTGCCCATCGGAATTCTCGGAATACTCAAAAAGTCATATTTACTAATACTTTCCCAGTAAAGTGTAATATTCATTTCGTTTATTAGAGTTCCATTTGAAAACAAATTTTCAAACTGTACACTAATCATATAGTAGTCGTTATACTTTGATATACGGGTACTGCTAATATTTGAATTAAGCGAGTTTTCACTTGGGTTTCTCTTATTTCCAAACACCGGATGCATCAACACATAGACAAAAATAAATGCAGAGATATAATTCATTTTTCAAAAATTATATTACATAAGTGATTCCGTGTTTTCTTATATTGTCATCATTTAATACGATCCGATGGATTAATTTGTCGCTTTGAGTGATATTTAAGACGAAGCTTGATGAGTGATGGCTTATCAGGTAAATGATTGGACATTTCATTATTATAATAGAAGTAAGCTTATTTGTGTAGCATAGCATTCAACATATTGACATAGCAAAGTGTTAAAGTGATGTTATTTGGTTTGTTAATGATGTCTTCTGTTCCCTGTTGCGCAATGCTTTGCAATCAAATGATTTCATAACACGAAATTTTTTTTACCTTAGATTAGTAAGGGAATAGCACTAGATTGAAACTTGTGTCGCTAATTGATGCAATTGTCAACTATTTCCTGGTAAACTTCGCTTAATTATGATCTACATATTGTGAAAATGTTTTGGCGTGTTAAAAAACATATTTTTAAAAATAGTTTTTTTCTGAATCAATTCTTATCCGATTTCAATGAAATTTTCGCAAATAAACTCATACAGCATCTTTTGAAGTTAAAATGTTGATTTGAACATAATTTTTTTACCTCCAGTTTCTGTTCAGTGCAGATCAAGACCATAAGACGAATTACCGGTATGTTAAAAATAACTGATCGGAGAGCAAAAATTAAACAGGATCCAAATGAAAGGCCAAAATTAGCTAAAGATCAAGCTATTCACGAGGGGGAATAAATATTGATTTTATACAAAATGTTATTAAAATCGAGGTATTGCAAATTTCCAGGTAAAAATGGTTTTCTGATTGACTAGATTGGTGAGTGCGCTCGGGGACTAATAGCCTACCAGCGTAGGCGTCGGCCCAACGTTACTAAATTAAATACTGAAGTAATTTAAATTTAGTTTCTTGGGATGATCATTTCAAATGAAAACGGACTTTCAGCTAGATTCACGTCTTCAGATTTTACATTACCGATTCTGACATTACCCTGGATTGACCAGCTTACAGTGTGACGGATGCTGTGTACAGAGCAGGACATGCATACCCTTCCGCAGCACCTGATGTCACTCTGGTTGTTTTAGAGTTCACATTGTAAGTGTTTTTGTGTTATGATGTTGTTAGTGTTATGATGTTGTTAGTGTGCTTCAGTCGAATGTTATACGGATTTTCCTTACTGGTCTCTTCCTTTGATCGATTCGGACTTTTATTGTCACTTTTATTTGCTCGGTGTGTGGTGTCTTTGGTCTTCCGTCTTCTGTTGTTCTTACTTTTGCCTTGTCTCTTGACTTTGATTTATGTAACAACGGCAGTAGAATACCGAAGGAACAAAGGAAGCGATGACTACAAATATCGAAGTCCAAAGACATGGCAAAAACGGTAACAGATAAAAACAAAGACAAAACAAGGACGTGAGACAGCTACAATGCACGGAAATAAAAAGATAATATTAGGAACTAAGGCACTCATAGTGTGAACTCCCATGAAAACCATGAGTGACATCAGGTGCTCCGGAAGGGTAAGCATGTCCTGCTCCGCTAGCAGCACCCGTCACACTACCAGTGAGTGAATCCAGGGTTGAGTCAAATCCGATTATGTCAAATCCGTGAAGACGTGAAATCTAGCTGAAAATTGTGCTCTTTGTTCCTTCAGTAATTTACTGCCATTGTCATTTCAACAATTTATGTCTCTTCAACGCAGATCAAATCAATATACTGAAAATCATAAAAAGAAATGTGTGTAAAACACCAATTGAGAAAAATATAGCATATTGGCAAAACAAATACATAAACATTTTTTTCTCTCCTTTCAAGATTCTGGTCTGGAGTTAGTAGTCTTCCTGTATCGGGGTTTATTCGTATTTAGAAAATCGAGACAGATAGAGCGAAGATTTGTGATCCCGTAAACCCGTATAATCCTACTGCGGGCCTTTGCTAGTGCCGGTACGAATTCCGGCTGTCCTGAGTTCCTATCGTTGTTTACGTTTGATTTGCGTTTTTCCTGTGTAGTTCTCTGGAAGAGTGTAATCTGTCGTTGTACTTTTCAGCCATTGTAAATGTATCATGTTATCCCAAAGAAAATGGAAATAAAAATGAACGCAAGCAAAATAAAGCATGATTTTTGACAGGAATTCCATTGAAATGTAGTTACATATAAAGTACACTTAAATGAACTATATCGATGTTCAAAACATTTTAATCATTTTACAGATTTAACCATCAAAAACAACATGGAAATGAACACATTAAAACTTGTTTTATTCAAGACAGTTTTGTTAAAGTTTTGACTTCTTCAATTGAGGTTTGCCTGTGGGTCATTTTGATGTTACTTGAACACCGAACGACAGGGGAGGCTATCCCTGCTATGCATTCATCAAGCATCTTTTCAAAAATGATATGTAAAATTCGAAATGGTATAAAACAAGTTAGGTCCGATAGTTCAGATAAGTTTCTCAATGCTAGATAAAGTCTAATTAGGAGACCTACAATATCTAAATTTAAGAAACTTTTGTTTAAAACTAATGAGTATCTCCATCGTTTGTAGCTCTGCCCAGTGCCTGTACATTTATTCCGGTTTTATAGATTTTAATGTTTTGATTTTATTTGCACTAAAAAGACATCAGTTGTCGAAATGATCACATCTGATTATTTTTTATTATACGTTTTTTACCTACTTTATTAAATGCCCAGTATTTTTTTCGGAAATGTTTCCGAATTTTCATCCTTATTTTATTAAGATTCTAAAATGACTATTCTGATATCTGCAAAAAGCAAGGCATATGGAATTGATATTGACACGCACTACCTTATCATATGGAACGCTAATGTAATTGCGATTTCCCTATTGTTATTTCATTTGTCGAATATCAATAACATTTTCGAGGCACAATACAATGTATTTTAAGGTGTTTCGGGAGTATAAGCAAAATTCAAAAATTGAACTTTCAAAAAATTAAATAAAAAATTGAGGGTCATGGACCATATAAGCTCACAATCTTTCACCGAAAATACGGGAATTTTTAGCTGAAATGTTACGGGAAAAAATAATTTTTAAGAAAATTTTCAAGTTACATCTATGAGAATTTTGATTAATTTTATATATTGCTAGCCCCTGTATTAAATTTTCTAAAAACAAAAAGAAAAATTGGGGTTACACAAAATCAAAACTTTCATAGTGATTCCTTTGTTAAATATTTTTTGAAGTTACCTCCCTTGTTTAAATTTTCACAACCATGAAATTTGCAGTATGAATACTATTCTGATTTTTCGTCTAAAATGATAGCTAGACTTGGAGAAATGGGCCAATTATTTGTGTTTTAAGCGAAATATGTTAAAGATTTGTCCAAATATAAAAAGACTTGTATATTTCTTTAATAAAAATACCTATCAAAGCATGAAACGTGAAAACAAAATTCCGGAATACCACCGATCCATCTTAAGTCATAACACATTAAATATTTTTCCACATTGCTACATGTTTTCTGGGAATTAACGTAGGAACGAGTACCACTCATTTGTTCTGATGTTAGCTTTAATTAATATCTTGTTTACTGTTGTGCTTTGAGATTTGTTTCAGAGAAGTCATATCCTTGATACAATGTTTGCGTAATTATTTCAGCTTTATAATAAAAGGATAATAATTATTTGTCCTTTATTTGTTAGTCATGCACACAAAATTAGTTTTATGTACTGATAACATGTTATTCTGGTTCAGCTTGCTAAGAGAATTCGAAATTGATTATATATTTTTGATATCATTTACGTGTTCCTCTTTTTTTCATTTTCTGTAACATTTAGGGATATATTTTACAAACGATGCAGTAATATTCTTCAGCTATGTAACGTCATTACATTGAAGTTATCAAGGCCAAATCAATGTTATATCCATTTTTTTTTATTTAAGAGAAAAAATTCCACTAACTCTACGGATTTCTTTAGTTGGTCATTTATTCAATAACCAATTTTGGATAATAAAATACCGAAGTAATTGTAAATTAGGTTAAAATCAAAATAACCGGACATAATTTTTAAAGGGCGAAAAGAAAGAGTAGGTGCAAACTGCTGGGAAATTGTTAACCGCAATAGTCCTAATTAGGAACAGGCATCGCAAAAGAAATGGTGGGTAAATCGGTTTTATGGCGCACCAAGCGTCCCTTCCTTTGCCACAGTGTCCGGTAGCAACTTCACAGTAATTGCCATGGAAAGGACAACAATTGCCACGGAAAGGTCATAGACAGTGAAGAGAAATGCTCGTCCAAGTCCTAAGCAACAAGGGGGTCTTGAATCAGAGTTCGGACGGAAACTAAGTGTCAAGGGACTGACATTTATAAAAAAAAACAAACTTTTTGATGATCGTATGAGACGGAATTTTTCGAAGGGTTGATTAATAAAGCGGTCACAGGGGTAACTATGTACAAAGAAAAAGCCTGCATAATTGGTGCTATCTCTGGCGATTTGAATCAAATGTGACATGTACACTCCTTTAGAGGGAGATGTTGGAACATTACTGTCCATGTTAAAGAAATCGATATTTTTTAAATCAAATTCGTCTCTTTTGTTATAACCTACCTTTTTCGTCAAATAAGAGATGTACAATGTTTTCTATTGTTTCTTTTATCATTAAGGCTAGGTAATATAATGATTAAATCATTTTAGCTAAAGATTCGTAAGTATTAAAAAGAACATCATCAATGTATCTTTAAGTGAGATGGAAGAATCTAGCATCCTTAACTCTATGAGTCCCAGAAGTAATGTGGGCTTGTAGGAGTAAAAGAACAAGGCGTGCCCACTGGTATACCATCGTGCTGTTCTGTTGCTTAATACCATCTCTATATGTGACAAATAAATTATCGTGCTCAGATTCTTTAGATTGTCACTGTGAGACTTTATTCTCTTTCATGCGGGTAAAATAAAAAGATATGATGATCATAAATTAAAATCTGAAATTGAACAAATAGCCATACGTTCTAAAAAGAGAGGCCAAGTCAACTAACGACAGGTTTTGCTTTGTTCGAGAGAAATACGCCATACCTTTAAATAAAATTTGCACAAATTTCGATATTTTCGAATTAATTCAGATTTCGGGCCAGCCCTTAGTACATTTTTTGTATCACTGTGTTCGTGTAACCCTTAGTGATTATCTGTCCACCAGCACATGTGTCGATGCATTGGTAACAAATAACTAAGTACCAAAGTTACTGTAAATTTTGTTTCTGCAGATTGTCATTTCGACAACTGGTTTCTCTTCAGTGCAAATCAACTCAAGAATTTTGAAGATGTATTATAAACTTTCAGTGTATCCTTTGTCTTTTCATGGCCTTTCATTTAATGTTTCTGGGTGAAATTATCGTGTTAGTACTGTTACATTATTTAGGAATTGTGATATATGTATTAAACGGCCTTAATTGCAAGAAAAAAGACTTATTCTTCTCATACTAAAGCACAAATGAATTGCTTTACCTATTATGTAAATTGAGGGGGAAAATTTTAAAACAGTTTGAATTTTAATGGAAATGAAAAAAAAAAATTATCCAAAGTTGAAGAACAAACATGATTTGAATTATTTACAATATAATTACTAAAAAACCTTGTGTCAATATATGCAAAAAATCTCCATTGTTCAATCATCTGTAGCCCCTGTTGGATTTAAATAGTACCTCGTCTTCAAAATCTAGATGGGAACATAATAAGACATACGAAGGTATAATAAGGTATAAAAATAATACCTTTGTGGCGGCACTGAATCCTCTCTGCTATATTTGATACTTCATAGCAGTGGATCTGTACTGAGCTTAAATATATCATGCACTTCATTACAATCCTAGATTTCACCTAAGGGAGGTATCATCCGGTTACCAAAAGCTATATTTTTATATAGCCTAGTTGGTGAAGTAATCTAGTGCACTGAGCGAATAGTGCAGGTTGTATTGCCCTAGATGTCACAACAGCAATGGTCGACTCCCATAGAGAAACTACAAAATTTACTGATACAAATTCGCAAATCTAACAATGTTTGGCTGATTTTAAGACGTAAATATACTGACCATCATAAGAAACGCACCAAACTTTGCACAAAAATATAATTTTAATAACAAATATAACAAATACCAAAATAAATATATATTAAAACAAACATTAAAGTGTCTAATGTGCACAATGTTGAAATTGCATGTCTCAAAAATTACTGTCACGATATTGACTATCAGTATCTGGTATGTCCACTCCTAGCATTAATGCTAGCGTCACAACGGCGATGCATAGACAGAATAATGTCCTGTACAATAGTCTGAGGCATATTGTCCCATTCTTCACGTAAAGCCTGACGAAATGTAATGGCCGTGGTAGGTTTTACTGGACGGTTCGAGATGCGTCGTGACAGTGCATCCAATACATGCTCTATAGGAGCTAAATCTGGAGAAAGAGATGGCCATGGCTTGCAGTTAATGTTGTTATTCTGTAGAAAATTTGTGGTCAGCCTAGCGGTGCGAGGACGAACATTGTCCTGTTGATAAACACTCAAGTCGGGATGGTTTTGAAAGAGCGGTACAACTGAGCTTAAATGTCATTTGTGTACCGTTGTGCATACGTGACTAGTCATAGAAGTGAAGTGCAGATCTGTTATGAAAAGATACAGCTCCCCATACCATAACATGAGGTCCACTGCATCGATCAATTTCTTGGAAACAGCAATAAGCAAGTCTTTCATTAACACGCCTCCAAACCCGCATACACCCGTAGACGTTTCAAATACAGAAGCGGGATTCATCGGAGAACAAAAACTCCTGCCACCATTGCCTTGTCTATGGCCGATAACCTCTTGCCCACCGCAAAAACGTTGCGGTCGATGGCTGTCTGTTAGGGGACGACCATTTGATTCTGAGGGGGGGGGGGGTTGCTGGCAGATTTTGTAAATAATTATTCTGTCCCTGAAAAGGTTGGAAATGAATAATCTTGCCTGCACACCCAAGAAAATAAATAATCTGACCTTAGATTTATTGGTACGATACTATTATGGTATTGAAAATAAAAATAAATATTCTGGCCCGCATAGTTTTGAAAATAAATAATCTGGCTCGACCGAATTTGCCAGCCCCCCCCCCCCCCCCCCCCTCAGAATCAAATGGTCGTCCCCTTAAGTTGGGCCCTTTAAACGGACGTCGAGCATTCAAACCATTTTCCCGTAACCGACACCCAATTGTAGATGAACTGATGCGCGGATTATGGACACAGTGTGGACAGGTGTTTCCCTCGCTGTTGATTCAACCGTCTTGAACCGGTTACGAAGATGCTGCAGTCTAATATGTCGATTTTATTGTCCTGTTGTGACTGGAGGCGCGCATGTCCTTTGACGATCTGCGACACTATTGGTTGTCATGAACCTCTGTCGAAGACACACAATGGTGCTATGATGACATGCACAATGCGTTCAACTTCTCTTGACAGTAATTCCAACTTTTAACATGCCGATTGCCTGGTTTCGTTCATCAGAGTAGAGACGGGGCATTTTTGAAGGTGATACAGACCCACTTTTAGAAATTGGCCAATAAATGTTTCGAATGATTTAATTCTATTTTATACTTACCTGTAATTTGTTACAGCACGCCTATATAACCACAGCATTTAATCAAATTTTCAAAACGATTAAACAACTAATTCAAAACCCCCTTTTCCAGCGGTGCATTTCTTATGATTGTCAGTATATAAAATACCATTTATTTATAAACTGCCCGTTCCAAGCCGGGAATATGACGGCTTGCCAAAAATATTCTGTGTTGGGTTGTGTATTCTTGATTCTGTCGTATGTTATACGGATTTTCCTTACTGGTGGCTCCCTGTTCAAAACTGATGTTGAAAATTGTTCCTTGACCGCCATTTTCAAAATGGCCGCCAA
>MJUU01009302.1:220124-230719 GCA_002080025.1 Modiolus philippinarum
TGACTGCCATTTACAAAATGACGTCTCGACTTCAAAACTGGTGTCGAAAGTGGTCCTTAGCAAGAATGTTTTTGATCAAAAAAGCCCAACAAAGAAATATAATAAAGCATGATCAGACTTCAAAAACATTTCAAGATATTATAGGTGTTCGACCTACGAAAGTTTGAGAAACTGAAAATCAACTGTATAACTTACATTGTTACCTTGATTGTGGCAACTGAAAGCCAGGTGAGCGATACAGGCTCCTGGGAGCCTCTGGTTGTCTCTTTTATTGATGTAAGTTATCAAGCCCAGTATATAATGTCTCACGATGAATACTTTGGCTACCAAACATTTTGTAAATTTTACTTTTACGTAATATAAAATAGATTTAAGGTGTTTCAGTGGTATTATTCCGTTTGTGTAATACTTGTTCATATAGGTTTCATACATTGATAAATAAAATGTTAAGAAAGATAAAAAAATATTTGAAATTTTTATTCCTTATTTATTTTAGCAACATTTTCAGTGCAACAGGGAGAACTAAAACACATTTGCTTAAAATCTATAGCTGAATATATAGAACACAAAAATGACGCAAGGGAGATAATTAAATAAAATAATTTCATATAGATATCAGTTAAGTAATTACCCTTTCATAATTTATTTCTCTTATTTCAACGTTGACCCCTTATTTTTATTTTTTTTATATGTACCGGATGTAATAATTTCAAACACTTGCAAAGTATTAAAAAAAATCTATAAAAGATTTTTAAAATTATCCCCTCATGTAATCATTTTTCCTATCATTTCTTGACCCGATGTCGTATTGGACATACTAGAACAACACACAGTTTTATCCTCAACAGTGATGATCGACCTGAATGTATTCCTTGCAATTTGTCCTTATACAATCCAACATGTTTTCATTGAATGTGTAGATGTTGCCGATATCAGGAGAAATTTTTATTCCGTGGATTGTCTTAAAGACTTATTTACAAATGTCGCTAGCGACAAGATCATTTAATTTTTAAAAGGAGTCAATTTATTTAGTAAGATTTAAATAAATGAATTTAATTTATAGTAAAAGTTGTAATATCGTAACAGTTAAACTGACATTTATCTTATAATGTTTTTTCATATTTTTTATATTTAACACTATTGTTTTATTTGTATTAAGCTTCATATATTTATTATAATTGTTCAACTTATTTAACAGTTCTCGCCACAATATAGCTGAAATATTCCTGAAGTTGGCGTAAAGCATCAATCAATCAATCCTATCATTTCTTTGAAAAATACCTAAATTTTCAATGTCAGTTTTTGAGCAAAAATGCGAGGTGACCCCAAATTTTATTTTATATTTTGATCAATCACACAATCATGCTTCTACACGGAAAATTTCACAATTTTTTTTAATTGGAAATTAATACCGTGCAGACACTTTAACCCACCATTTCTTTTGAAACTTCTATACCAAGTTTGCACCATCACAGTAAACAATTTTTCCCAGTGGCTTTTCACCTGCTTTTTGTTCTTTTGTTTTCGGCTTTGACAATTCTGTTGGTACTTTTTTTACTCTAATTCATCTGTTTTTAATTTTGAACGAAGTTGACACAAGATGCAAGTGGCATGGCTCTAGCTCCAACAGGACGTAAATGATTTAATGACCGGAATTTAAATTTAAACAATAAAAAGGGTCACCGTTCCTGATGATTGTTAATTTATAATTAGGAAATCAATTTCAGCTTGTCTTTCTATGCAATTTGCAGACCTAAAACCTTATTGCTTAATTACACGTTACTTTCATACTATTGCAAATTAAGCAGACGGTAAATTAATCGGCTGTTTTCAGAGAAACTTTAATAAAAATAATTTGTCGGACAAATTGTTTTGCGGATTTTTTTTCCATCATAAATATTCATTGGTACCGTTTAATCTGTATACCCAATCATATTATTAAGTTATATTCATTGGAACCATTTAATCTGCATACCCAATCAGATTATAAAGTTATATTCATTAGTACCGTTTAATCTGTATACAAATCAGATTATAAAATTTATATATATTAGTACCGTTTAATCTGTATACCAATCGGATTATAAAGTTGTATATATATTAGTACAGTTTAATCTGTATACCCAATCGGATTATAAAGTTATATATACTAGTACCGTTTAATCTGCATACCCAATCGGATTATAAAGTTATATTCATTATTCTCGTTTAATCTTCATACCGAATCAGATTATAAAGTTATATTCATTAGTACTGTTTTTTTCTGTATATCAAATCAGATTATAAGTCGTTTAAGGAGTAGTGGAGGTGTAATATATCACAGCTTCAGTGTAATTTTATCATATTAGAAAACATTAAATATTTTGCAATTTTAATTTTATGTACGAAAAGCTTAGAATTTGTCAGTTTTATCAATTTGCCACCAGCTACCATACCTCCACCCAACATGATCGAAATATTTAGGAAAACTCTTAATTTAACTTCACCGTACATTCTATATATGTTTATCTTGCCATATGTTTTTATATTTACATAATTTTACATTATTGTTCATTTTTTTTACTACAAGATGTTGGCCTTATTTGCTGTAATTGTTCAAATATATGGGGTGATAGAACCCCACCTTCGCCTTATTTGCTGTAATTGTTCGAATATATGGGGGGATAGAACCCTTCCTTCGCCTTATTTGCTGACATTGTTCAAATATATATTGTTTATCATATTATTTACATAATATATACTCAATATAATAACAAAATCGGTCGTCTGATGGCGGCTTTTTCACGCCAGTTTGTATCTTAGTTTTTCCTACAAGGCGAACAATCTCACTGTGCTTCAAAGGTTTATGTGGAAAATATGACACAAGAATAGAGTTAAAAAAATAACAGGAAAAACCTACAATGGCCGAAAAACAAAGTCACATGCCACAAAGTAACAAGGAACTGCACAATAAAAAAACCCGAATATTCAAAAAGAAATATTCTCTTTCAGCTTTATACTTCATTTGATTGTTGGTCTTCCAAATGTTTGGATTAATCGGCACTAAAAACATAGTTGTTAATAAGGCAATCCACAAAAAACTTAATTTAGCATAACTTCTGTATTTACAGTTATTAGATAATTGATTCTGAGGTTGTTTCAGGTATATGAGTTTCATTTACATACACATTCCACGTCTGCAACGAGTACGAAACGGCATTTCTACACTGCATATAGATTGATTGATTGATTGAATATTGTCAACTGAGCAATATTTCAGCTATATCAAGACGAGAACAAGTTTGTTAATAAATAATCACTTTGGGGTATGGAAGGGGTAATGGGACGGGAAACACCACATATAAAGAAAGTAAAGTTTTCAAAATAATAAATACAAGGTTTGCCGAGCGTTTAAGAGACTTGGAAATTTAAAAATCGGAAGTATAGAGATGTCATTGCTCTCGAGATTTGATTCAGGAATATGTTTCTCTAATATTTTCAAGATGTTGGACAATCACGTGACCCCTTTTTTTCTTTTGATAGATTTTTATTTTTTTTAATAGTCACTTCACCATTCATGGTAGATTTTTATCATGCAATAACAATGGCAAGGTCGGTAAACAGCATACAATTTTGATGTCATAATTGTATTTCAACCAATCAATGATCGAGAACAACCTTTTCTCTGTAGTAAACGTATTTTTTGCATAATGCACCAATGTGAAAAAGGGACCGAAATCAGAGAAATTAATTTTCATTGTAACACATTTTGGTTTAAAATGAGTCAAACAAGAAATACAGTGAAAATGACGTGATTAAGATGCTTGAATTTTTGATCGACAAAATTTTTGTTGAATGTAGAGGTCGTGTTTTTCAACAGACAATAGGGATTCCTATGGGAACAAATTGTGCGCCACTTTTAGCTGACCTTTTCCTTTTTTCGTATGAAGCAAAGTTTTTACAAGGGCTGATACAACAGAATCAAAAACAACTAGCCCAGACTTTTAATTTCAGCTTCAGATATATAGACGATGTACTTTCTCTTAATAACCCTAGATTTAAAGAATATTTACATCTTAACCAACCCAAATGAACTTGAAATTAAAGAGACAACCGATACACCCGATTCTGCTTCATACTTTGACCTTTTGTTATACATTGACGAACATGGACGTCTGAAATCTAGATTATATGACAAACGTGATGATTTTGACTTTCCAATTGTGAACTTTCCCTTTCTCTGCAGCAATAACCTGCATCCCCAGCATATGGAGTATATATTTCACAATTAATTCGTTACTGTAGAGCGTGCAGTACATACAGTGACTTTGTGGAAAGAGCAAAAGCACTGTCACAAAAACTGCTGAGTCAGGGATATGTTCAGCCTTTGTTACTTTCGTCCCTTCAGAAATTCTATGGCCGTCACCACGACATCATAGATAGATATGAAATGTCAGTGTCACAAATAAAAACTGACATTTTCAGCTAGATTCGCGTATTCCCTGATTTGACATTACCGGTTTTGACTTAACCCTGAATTGACCCACTGACAGTGTGACGGGTGCTGTGCACAGAGCAGGACATGCTTACCCTTCCGGGGCACCTGATGTCACTCTTGTTTATTGAGAGTTCACACTGTTCGCACTAATGCTTTAGTTTTTTGTGTTGTATATGTAATGTTCGTGTGTTTTGTGGGCATGTGGTGTCTTTGGTCTACCGTCTTTTGGTGTTCTTGCTTTTGCCTTGTCTCTGAACTTTGATTTGTGTAATCTTGTGCTTTGTTCCTTCGTTGTTTTGGATTATCTACTATTATTTATTTCCAATTTCAGCGACTGAAATATCAATTTTTATCCAGTCGATTATATTAAAGTATATTTGACTAATTTGGAGATAATCTGACGCAAGAAGAGCTAGGCACCTCTGTTTCGTTGAATTGCCTTTAGTATAAAAAATTTGAAAGATATAACGTGTCGATCTCATAAATAAAAACGAATTTTGGCAGCCAAACTTTGATCCTTCACGGAGTTAATTTAATCCTTTTCGTCTTTTTATCATGTTGCCCCAGTCGAGACGGTATATTGATATTGTTCTGAATCAGTTTGTCTGGCGGTGTTCCCAGAAAATCAGTTCATATTTGGCACAAAGTTGGATAACCACAAGTAGATGTGCATAAAACCTTTTTTATTCAAAACGGCCATTACTTTCCGAATTGCTGCCAATGAAAGATTTTTTTTTACAAAATTTCGCAAATACCTTAATATTGAAGATCTTGTGGTGGCTTTGAGTTGTTATTACTCCCCTTTGGGTCGTTGTCTCTTTGACACGTTCCCCGTTTCACTTCTTTTTCCTATTAGAGTCAATCATCTCTTTAATCACTGGAAGGAAAATAACAAAACCACTATACTACTAGGTACGTTTAGTTTGAATTGTGGGTTAATCTACCCAAAAATAATACACTTGAGAAAGGGACGTCATTTTCAAGATGGGTTACACATACGCAGTGTTATGTGATTGAAAAAAAAATTAATAAGCATATTTTTTACTTCCACTTCTGTAGATAATTCCATATTTGATCATAAGTTTCATTATGATGAGTTTTACCTTAGTATATGAATTTGCAGATTCAATATGACCGGTATTTTCAGTTTTAAAAATGTCGATCACTTATCTCACAAACGCTTAAACATACTTCATATAACTTGGCACACATGTTGAAAATAGTAAGAACAAGGAATTTGTGCAAAGAAAAATCATCACTGTCGCTATTTTCAAGATGACCAACAAAACACGTCAAAAATTTAACTTATAGCAATATCTCAGAAACTGCATTGCAGAAAATTATCACATTTTGTATAAATGTTCAGTAAGATGAGAGAAAAGAATTAATGTAATGAAAATTTTCAAAATGGCTGTAGTTTCCAAGATGGCTGCCAAAATGCGTAAGAAAATTTTCAACTTAACCCAAATTCAATGATAATTGATTGAAGTAAGATTTTGACACTTCCATAAAGGTGCAATGGAAGAAAATACTTAATTTTTTGTTTCATTACCTTTGCTTTCCGCTTGTAATGTTATGTTGCTTCACATTTTCTTCTAGCCGATGGGTTCTGGAGATCAACTAATTATCGCGTAATGTACATCTACCTCCAGGTGACTAATTTTCACGATATTCTATTGTATTAATGCATGTATATAAGTTTTAGAAATATTCCCGACGATTCTTTTTTAGCTAGAGCATTGCAAAATTGGTTGAATTACAGTATTTCGTTTCTGTCTTTACCCCTTAGTAAATATTTGATGTTATAAATAATATATCCTTCAGTGATATATTCCAATCTATGAGTGCCATCTTTATATCAATTAAGGATGTAGTAAGGTGAGGTTTTTGAAATTCCTAAATGTCATTCGGATTTCTCGGATTTCAACCATTATTACTATGTAATATATTTTGGCCCATTACACCCAATTTTCTTGTCATCAAAGTCTTCAGTAGGTCATTTTAAGTCACTAAGCAAGATTTCAATAGATTGTAGATTTTCCTTCCATGTGAAAGAAATCAGTAATGTTTCCATGTTGTACTAAGGTAAAAGTCCAAGACAGCTTTTCCCGCCATTTTTTAAAATGTGAAATGTCTAGAAAACAAGGTCCATGACCTATCAATATTTTTAGCTTATTTTATTACTTCACCAATGCTCTTTCAATTTACGGTATCAATTTAAAATCGTAGATTTATTTAATTTCACCTCACTACATCCTTAAGTCCGGAAATCCATGTATAATGTATCCTTATGAAAACGTATTCCGAAGTCAAAACAGTCAATTTGCCTCAAGTGCAATGTCTTTTCAAATCTGTTTTATTCATTGAAAAATAATTTTTGAAAGTATGTTTTCTTATAATTATGAAACATTTTTTATATGATGAAAATTCCCCTCAATGATACAAGTGCCTTGATAGTTATTTTATTGTACAAACTGGAGTATGTAACATGTCATGATTATCAAAATTATCTTAACAGTCTTCACTTTTCTGCAAAACAACGTGCAGCTATTTAAGCTTTCCAAGAATTTGATTTATCTTAAAATACAACGGTAGGAGACAACATTGAATTATGTGAATCAGAATTGATCCGTAATGTTCGTCTGATATCAACTTGATACAAAAATTGTGAAGACATTTTATTGCTTTTCGTTGCTTTTGGAATATACTCAAAAGTTAACAAAACATTACTACAATACATAATTGACATTACATATTTCATTACATTTTGTAGACATTAACATAATGATTTGATTTCTCTATGGAAACAATACATTGACCTGATGTCTCAAATATTTTGAATCAGCGTATGCATCGCAAAAACTTATTTTGTTATACTTGTAATTTGCTTGTCATCCCCTTACCTATATTCTCAAATAAAGAGTAATAGTAAAGTAACATTGCATAAAGGCAGTGATAGGGTCAATTTTATATCAACTGCCAAGCTGTTTTTGCATTTGTCTGCATAAAGTTTAAGGTAAGAGTTTACCCTGCAAAATACTTAAAACCGATTTTTTCTTCTAGATTTTCTTTATATTCGACTCGGTAAATACATTTAATGCAAAATGATTTTTTTTCTTTCTGTATCTTCGATATATGGAATACTTATTATCTTAAAAAGGTAAATACATACCAAAATAGCACTTCAGTTCCTTTTTAGCTACTTTTACAACAGATATTTCTCAAGGGTATGTATGGTAATTACTTGTATCCCTACAAGTAACAGTTGGAGGACAAGTATTCAGATCTAATTGATTAAAAACATGCCATTGGGATTTAAATCAACAACAGATTCCGGTAAGGACAGAGATTTGAAACAGGTAAATTATCCGATAACCAATCAGAAAAGACGTTTCGCTATAATGATAATGATATTGACACATTTTCAACAGGAACCGCTCTCCTAACACAAGCTCCATTAAAAAATCCCGAAAGTTGAACCTGATATGGGCCAATTAGTGTGATTTATTGCGCTTAAGTTGAAATACAATATCAATCTCATTAGGAAATAGCTGTTTATTTACATCCAATGTCCATCTGAATAATTGTTGTAAATAAAAATGCAAGTCTTACTTACTCTGTAAATGGGGGTCTAAATTGTCGAACAGAGTCGTCAAGAGCCTATGTCTTAGAGACAAAAAAAAAACTCTGGAAACCCCAGAAAATTGTCGACCGCAATGGTCCTGACTTGGTACATGCATTTTAAAAGAGAATGGGTTAAACCGGTTTTATGTACTCAAAACAGTATCGACAGGAAAAAAAAACATAAATCAAGTTTTATTTTGGAAAAATCACTTGATGACGTCCGCAATCTCTTGACAAGAAGATGTCTTCTTTCTGCTTTTATCTTGTCTTTATGTGTTTGGATTCTCACATGTAAAGACAATAGACTGATATGAAGATTTCTGTCTCAAGTGTCCCTACATTAATTGTTATATATCGATTTTATTTTGATCTGTCATTCTATTAGTATTTTCAAAGAAATAGTCAGAATAAGAAATTATATAACATGAGATTTTTGTAAGCTTGCATGGATTATTTCTGTTCATTTGAAAAAAAAACACTTTGTGAGTAGCTAAGAAGGTATATAATAAAGCAATTGATTTAATCCCGTATTTAGCTTAGCTGCACAAACTAACATCAAATAACAAAATACAAATGTAACAATTTTATATGTTATTGAAGGGGTGTTTTCATCTTTTATCATCAGGTCACATTATCACGTGACGTTGATTAACCATTGTACAATAGGAAAGAACACAATTGCCAATGTAAGTTACAGGAGGACTTCAACAATACTTTTTGATACGTAGAACAAAATAGGCTCAACATTCTCCAATCCATTAATATATCGAGAACTCACTTCAAGGGATCGACAAACTTCAGGCAAGTGATTGACAATGACACTACTTTCTCGATTATAGTGCAATTCAAAAACGAGATTTAAAGGCCTCATATGAAATCGGCCAAGATAATTGAGAAATGATGGATTCCTCCATACCTCTGACTATAAAATATTTACTCTATCAAAATTTTATAAGCACTTTGATTCGTAGCAAGGGCTTCATATACAGAGCTCACCAGTTCCTCAGTGGTGGATTTCATTCCTCTTGTCCGCTAATGGCTGAAATATAGTTTATTGAACTTTCAACACTAACGAATGGACGGACAATTCTCACAAACCAAACATTTATATATCGAAATTCTAGTATCAAGCCCTCATAATGTTGCAAAAACGGATTGTTTAAATGATAATAAAGCTTGACCTGAATGGTTTAACGACGTAGCAATGTTTTACTCAATTTTATCAAAATTTTACATTACTTATCTACAATTCTTTTCACTCACTTGCAGAGTTAGGAAACACTTTCGTATTGACAATATTGAAAGCAAGATCCAAGAACGATTGATTTATTCTCAGGGTTAGCCGCATTACTAAATATAATACTTATAGGATGGATGTTCCTTGTCACTGTATCGGAAAAAAACATTTTTGTATTGACTCCCGGCTGATAATTTATGGAATCTGTACGCAAAACCTACCAATAGGGTCTGTAAGTCTCGTCATGCGACGCCGAAATTTCACTTTGAAATTGAAATTCGAAAACGTTTCCCACCAAAACATGACGTTTTTGGATTATAACGTTCAATTTTTTGTTTGGTACGTAATAAATTGTCGTGAAAAATGCAACTGTCGGGTACAAATATTGTATCCGGAAGTTTCAAATTTAACAAGACTTACAGATCCAGTGAAAACGTATTTGTCCTTCAAAAATGTATATGTAAACTTCAAGCATGAAAACAATACTTTCGATAAAAAGTTAATATTAAGTGTCATTGACCGTGTTTAATAGAGATTTCAAATATTTCATTTGAAGTAGGCGTTTTTAGCTAGATTGTTCTTTTTCGATGATTTTAATTGCCGGTTTTGACTTAATTGTGATGAGACGAATGCGGAGCACCTGATTTCCCTCTAAGTAATTATTGGAGTTCATATTGCCAAGATTCATTTTGTTGCTTGTTTATGATGTCTCATGTATTTATTCTTCTGTTTTTCTCGTTTTTTACCATGTCTCTGGACTTTTCTTTTTATTTGCTTCTTTGTTCCTTCGGTATTCTACTGGTCTTTTATTAAAAAATATATTATTTAAATGTCTTCAGATCTTGTCCACTTCTCTAAAAGATTTTGATTTCAAATTAATTGTTTTCAATCATATGATAAAATAACTGCATCAATACATCGTTTTGTCAAAGAATCAATGACAAATCACTTACTTTATATGAAATGAATGCTAATAAAATACTCTAGCAAGAAGAATTTGGCCTGTATAATAGAGGAACTTGTTATTTTTGCTAGTAGTTTCAGTTTATAAAGTTAAATTTTACAGTTGAAAGTAACCACTAAATCTGAGTGAAAATACAAATACATAGCGATTTATCTTTCTGTGTTTAGGTGAATAGGATGTGAATTCAATGTTAACTCTGCAAAACAATGCATTTTCATCGCGCTTTAAATGTGAAAGTGTAATTTATTCTTTTTTTTCCTTATTTTTTTCTTGTTTATTCGCCATTTGGGTTT
>MJUU01009302.1:230806-248060 GCA_002080025.1 Modiolus philippinarum
TTTTTTTTTTTTTTTTTTTTTAATTAATCTTTTTAGTAAATTCACAGTAACTTCGGTATTTACTTATTTTATACATTTCAATTGGTATGTACAGGCATGAGATAAGGAAATAATACATTATCTTATCAGCATTATATGCTTTTTGATTGCCTGACTTTCCATAGATTTCTTTTGACGACTTAAAGCTGATTCGTTTAAGAAATAATTCATGGCAGGTATATGGTTATTGGAAATTTAACCATGGGCTGGGCCTTTATATTCGAATTTAACCCAGAGCGTTAGCGAGGGGTTAAATTTACGAATATAAAGGCCCAGCCCATGGTTAAATGACAATAACCATATACCTGCCATGAATTATTTCGATTCTAATATGACAGAAAATCGAGTTTTCCATTCTGAAGCGACCTAAGAGAAGGCGGATTTCCCGTCACCATTGCTGTTTGTGTCTATGACGTCACAATACACAATCTGACGTTTTCAAACAGATGCAAGTTCAAAATTTAAATCGAAAGCAACAAAATACACATTTACTTGTCTGAATGGCATGATTTAGTTAAAACTGTTCTTAACATTTATTTTCTTCATAAACAAAGACGAACAAAATTAAAAACATTGTTGTTTTTCATTCCGTTCGCTCATTTTCCGATACCATTTGCGCATGTGCGAAATATATGGTTATCGAGTATTATACTGGTTGACGATTTACAGGAGCCATGTTAGAATTATTAACAGTAATAAACATAATACTTTCTTTTTATAAGTTTATCCTAATTTTCCGATGTTGCCATCGTCCTTGGATTATTCCTTTTGGATTGACTGTTCGGTTCTCACTTACTTTTCGATATGGCGCGAGAATTAAGATAAGTGATACGCTGCATAAATGGGAAAGGAATATATTTCCGTTCTAGAAACGTTTGCTTAGCTATATAATATGTTTATATCTACGTCAAAAATATAAGAAATAGACCCTCTCCATAAAAATGTCTGCGTCTTCTTTAAATTAATTTAATTCTAAGTAAATCACGTGTTAACATTTTATCGCGTATATATAAATAATATCATCTCTACAGATTTAATATAAAGATGGCAATAATAATAAAGATCTGGTGAATTGCAATCACAACAAGAAAAATTACTGAACCTTGCGTTTACCATTTTTGATGCAGTTTGTATAAATTTCCAAAAAAGTAAATTTGTACCAACTGTTTAATCTCCAATGGTTAAACTCTCAGTCAAAACAAGATATCCTAATCAAATAACATGCTTTGAAGAGAAACATCAAATATTACATTTGAGATTTGATTTATCGACAGAAACAAAGCGTGACAATTCGTCTTGAAATTTAGGCAAAATTATGCACTCAATTAAAAATTGAGTTTACCACAACAGTGACATAAATCCAAATCTTTGAATACTATTCTTAATATTCAATTAGATGCATATCTTTCATTTAATATATTCTCATTACCCTCTTCACTTATTGCTTTTAAAAGCCAACCGAGTACGTATTGTCTTTTTTTTATCATCTTTCATTATAACTTAGAAAACGTTTGTCTTACCTATTCCACTTGTTTGAAGAAATGTACTGATGTCTGCTGAGATATTTTGAGGCACAGTTTTCATTCCAAAAGATATTTCAAGAAAGAAATTGTCATCGTTTGTTAATCCTGTGACAGTACAGTTGTCTGTGAAGTCGTTGTCCATGTTTGATGAATGGACACTTATCCGTGTAATATTCTTTAATCCCTCTTGGGCCTGGTTCCTAAAACTTGATGTATTATCCTTCGAAATACCAACAAAGTCATACTTACTAATACTCTCAAAATTAAGTGTAATATGAATTTTGTTTATAACAGTTCCCGTTGCAAACAACTTTTCAAACTTTACACTGATTAAACAATAATCGTTATGCTTAGCTATACTGGTACTGCTAATATTCGAATTATACGAGATTTCACTTAAGTTTCTCTTATCTCCAAACACCGGATATATCAACACATACAGATAAGAAAGTACATGGATAAACTTCATATTCAAAAATTAAGACTATGACAATTTCAATCCGAAATAATTGACTTCGTGTAATCTTATTTTATCATCAGTTAATACGATCCGATGGATTAATTTGTCGCTATGAGTGATATTTAAGACGAAGCATGATGAGTGATGACTTATCAGGTAAATGATTGGACATTTCAATATCAAGTAAGCTTATTTGTTTAGCAAAGCATTCATCATATTGACATAGCAAAGTGTAATAGTGGTGTTATTTGGTTTGTTAATGATGTCTTCTGTTCCACGTTGCGCAATGGTTTGCAATCAAATGATTTCTCAACACGATTTTTTTTGCATTTGAGTAGTGAGGGAATAGTCAGCTTGTCAGCACTGGATTGAAACTTGTCTCCCTAATTGAGGCAATTGACAATATTTCCCTGGTAAACTTCTATTAAGTTTGATCTACATACTGTGACAAATGTTTTTGCGTGTTAAGAAGAAATCCTTCGTATTTATTTAAAACCATATGTTTTTTGCAGAAAGTTTTTGTGAATCAATCCTCATCCGATTTCAATGAAATTTTCACTAAAATACTCCGCTTCTTTTGAAGTTAAAGTATAAATTTGAACAAAATTTTCCGACCACCAGTTTCTGTTCAGTGCAGATCAAAGTAAAATTAATAAGACCATAAGACGAATTATATTAAAAATAACTGATCGAAGAGCAAAAATTAAATAGGATCTCAATGAAAGGCCAAATCAGGTAAGGATCTCACGCTATTCACAAGGGGGAATATTTCTTGATTTGATACAAAATTTTCTAAATTGAGGTGTCGCAAATTTCCAAGTAAACTTGTTTTTTTTACTACTTAATTGGTTAGTGCGCATGAGGACTAACAATCTATCAGTGTAGGCGTCGGTTCAACGATACTAAATAAAAAACTGAAGTAACTTAAAAATGAGTTTCTTGAGATGGTCATTTCAAATGAAAACGGGACATTTTCAGCTAGATTCACTTCTTCCCAGATTTGACATGACCGATCCTGACTTTACCCTGGATTGAACCGCTGACAGTGTAAAGGAAGATGCATACAGAGCAGGACATGCTTACTCTTCCGGAGCATTTGATGCCACTCTGTTTTTTTAAGAGTTCACGCTGTAAGTGCTTAGTTTTCAGTGCTGCGATGGTGTTAGTTGACAAAATATCGATGTTACTGTGAATTTAAATTTGTCGGTGTGTGGTGTCTTCAGTCTTCCCTCTTCTGGTGTTCTTGCTTTTGCATTGTCTCTGGACTTTGAGTTTTGTAATTGTTTGTTTTGTTCCTGTGTTATTTTACTGCCTCTGTTTTTTAACAATTTATGTTTCTTCAACACAGATCAAATGAGTAACTTGAATACCATAAACAGAAATATGTGTAACCCACAAATGAAGATAAACAGAGCAAATTGACCATCAAAATGTATACAGAAATGGAGGTGAACTAAAGCATGACATTTTTAGTGGAGTCTCATTGAAATATAGTTCATATAAAATCTCTGAAACCTACCATAATTGTAATTATTTTACAGATCAACTCTCAGAAACAACATGGAAATGTACACATGAGCTCCTTAAGGAGTGCCAGAGGGTGTTTCGGCAGGGGAAGCTATACCTGCTATGCTTTCATCAAGTATCTTTTTTAAAAATGATATGTAAAATTCGAAATTTTATAAAACAAGTCAGGTCCGATAGTTCAGATAAGCTAAATACTAGATAGAGTCTAACTGATAAACCTGCAAAATCGAAATTTAAGAAACTTTTGTTAAAAACTTTTGTTAAAAATGTTTATCTCCCTAATTCATCGCTCTGTTCCTAGCTTATCCTGGCCTTCATTTAATATATTATTGGTGATATGTTCTGTCAGATTTGAACACATATTGCGGTCTTATGGATGACAAAATATTTTGATTCTATCTGTACTAAAGAGACATAAGTTTTCGAAATGGTCACAAGCATTGGATTATTTCTTTTTTATATTTGACAGACGGTTCTTATCTACTTTATAAAATGCGCAGCACATTTTTCAAAAATCTTTCAGGATTTTCAACCATTATTCTATACAGATTCTGAATTGACTGTTTTGATATCTCTTAAAAACGGAATTGATATTGACACGCATTGTCTTATCATTTTTACTCTAATGTAGTTGCGTTTTTTTACAATTATGTCATTTGTGGAATATCAATGAGATACTTCCGGACACAATACAAACTATTTTTAGTGCTGACACAGTAAATATTTATCCACATGCTATCTGGGAATTAACGTCGTAAAGAGTGGCGTTTCCAATCATTGTTTGGGGTTTGGTGGTAATTAATATCTTGTTTACTGTTGTGTTTTGGGATTTTTTTTCAGAGCAGTTATATCCTTGACAAAACTGTGTGCATAATTAGATTCTAATCATTTATCCTTTATTTGTTAGTCGTGCACACAAACATGACAAAATTAGTTTTTTTTTATTCTTTTGCAAGCCTGGGTGGTGGCATTGATTACATGCGATTCAGCTTAATAGGAGTTTTCAGACTCGAATGGATTTGTTATATTTATATATTTCTAATATCAATTTGATTTGTTTTTATATTCTTAATATCTTAAAAATTCCCAAGATTTATACAATCGACTTGGTATATTTTTTACCTAGACCAGGTACTTGAATCGGTTTTCACTTTATTTCTTTCTTCTTTTATTTTTTATGTATTTTGAATAACAAAAAAACCGAAGTACTGGCTACTGGGTTGGTGAATACCCTCGACGACTAACAGTCCACCAGCAGTGACATAGGCCTAGTAAAATACCGAAGTTACTGTGAATAGATTAATTTGTTCTCGTCCTAATATAGTTGAAATATTGCCCACTGAACTCTAACTAATCAATCAATCTTCACCTAGGAAGTAAATTGAAGTAAAAAAATTCAAGGTCAAAGTCTACATTAATCTTATCTTATATTCTGTTTTTTAAAGAGAAATCACGCATTTTGTTTCGAATATTAAAACACCGAAGTTACTATAAATTTAATTTCTGTGACATATTTAGTCTCTCCAGTGCAGATCAATTCAAAACATTTGGAATATACCATTTTTTCTCCGAATAACTTAGTACCGAAGTCACTATAAATTTAGTTCGGTTGATGATTATTTCGACAACTTCTGTCTCTAAGTACTAATTAAATCAAAACAGTTGGAATACCATAAAGATGTATAAAATCTAAAAGTGAACAAGTGACAAATAGGTTCTAAAACGAAATAAAAAGTCATCTAGGAGCTTTGTACAGGGGAGCCACCATAAATCTTTTCAATAAAATCTGCACAAATTAAGGTTTTGTGAATTTTCAAATCGGGTTTCAACCAGCTCTATACTATCGAATCAAACAACAAAGGCCTTGATCCTAAATATCCTACAGAAGAAAGCCAAATTCAACATCGGACAGAGCTTGTGGGGGATATACTCCTTTCTTTTAAACAGAAACTTCACAAGATATACTCCCTTCTTTTAAACATAAACTGCACAAATTTAGAATAAACAAGTAATAACTGTGTTTAGATGCAAACACAAAAGTTTCCCAAACGAACTCCCCTATCAGAATTCCAAGTGTAAATATGATATCTGTATGTCCTATCAAACCCTTCTGTAATGTTTCATAAAATTTCAATCATTACTGTTGCCATGGAAAGTGAAAACTCCGAAAAGGTGGGAAACTACAAATGTGTTGCAAATGGAATGAAATTTTACTGTAAAATTTTTGTTTTGGAAATGTGGAACTTTTCTTGCTATGGAAAAACAAAAGCAGGAAATTTTATGAAACATTACAGAAGCGTTTGATAGGACATGCCCCCGAGGGAACCCCGGGGTATTGAAATAGGACCTAGTATCTCCGGCTTGTGGGGTATGACCCCTTCTAAACGGGACTGACCCCGAGGGAACCCCGGAATATAGAAATAGGACCCATTTCGTGGTTGTGCGGGATTAATAAATACACAACCCATCTTTCGGATGGGATGTAAACTCAGGTCCACGTGTTGGAAGAAATGCCACTCTTCCTGCACGTTAAAGAACTCTTGTAGCAAGCTCTTTTTGAGTGGTCCGTAGGTGATCGGCTACAAGGCTTAATTCCCCGCCCCTTTCGATTTCACCGTACTTTTGCAGTGGCAGTCAGAATTTCCCGTCCCATGACCCTTTCCATACCCCAAAGTGATTATTTATTAACAAACTTGTTCTCGTCTTGATATAGCTGAAATATTGCTCAGTTGACGTTAAACAATATTCAATCAATCAACCATGGCAACAGGCGCCATTTGGAAAACTGTCACAGGAAAATGAGTTGTGCACTTCCTATGCAACATTTCTGTAAAAGTTTTGAGCACTTTTAATTTTCTATTATTTTTGTCGAACTGCGATAAAAGGAAAAACAATAAATATATACACATATTATATCCAAATGTAAAAATATGATTAAAAACAAAAGACAGAGGTGGGAAATGGCCAAGATCATCGACATTGATGTCTTCAAATGGCCGTGGAAATGAAACAGCATGGCTAAAATTTGAAGTGTTACGTTACAGGTGGAATATAGGTAAAATAATTTTCACGTTCCCCGTTCAGAGCAAAGGCCAAAATTGGCATGAAATAATAAATGAGAAGGGACAGGATTTTAGCCCTTTTCACGAGACTAAAATTAATAATTAAACAATATATATTAAAGAAGTATTTAAATACTAAATATAATTCAAAATTTAATAAAATTAGCCATTGTGTTTCTTTTCATCGGCCCCTTGAAGAAATCATCTCGGCCAATCCCGACCTCTGACTTTTGTTTTTTAATCATATTTTTACGTTTTGAATATGGGTATATATTTATTGTTTTTCCTTTTATCGCAGTTCGACAAGAATTTAAACTTGTTTGTTTGTTTATGCTTAAACACACTGCCACACAGCACTCTTCATTTTATCAAATTTAGACTAATGGTAAATGAAAGGATATGGAGTAAATGTACATGACACAAAGTCTCTACAAATACATGGTAAAAACAAGCAAAGGAACAACACTTTTATTGTTGTTCTTCATCTTGAAGTCACAATGAGGCCTTCAACAATGAGCTTCTCGGCCTGATATAACTGAAATATCACTGGACGTTATAGCTTATCAATCAGTCATAAAAGGGGTCGTTTCAGATCGAGTTTAACTTATGGGAATACGACATTAGGATAGTCATCGTTTAAGTTTGGGAAAGCAGGACGAAAATATACCCGTAACCAGTAAGACCCAAGAGCCAATCTAATTTAAGGTAGATCGACACTAATACACGGCGCATTCTATTGGCGCATTTGTGTAACACGAGTCGGATGCGGAATTGACTTGATTTTTAAGTCGGAATAATCCTGTATTGGCCTTTTCACTGTGACGTCATAATAGATTGACATACACTTTCCCGCGAATTAGCTCCCTTTTCCCGTAAATATTGTCTATTTCGTAAACTATATCAATTATCTTTCTTAATCGAACGGTGACATGTAGATTTTTTCAGCGTATCAGACAGCTTAAGTGTATATCTCTGAAATATCAAAAAATATAAACAATAAGCATGTTCTCACAGTTCCCTATATATCCTTTGTAATATTGCTGAAAAATACTGAATTTGGCCCGATTTTCAAAGCCAGATAACAGAAAAAGATGATCGGTGACACATCATTTTTATTTTATTTTTGGAACATATAGGTTTAGACCTACAAAATATCTTAAAAGAAAAAAATTCTGTCTGATATTTTTATTAGGATCGAACTACCTTAAATTAGATCTGCCAATTGTTCCCTACTATCACTGTATTTGGTTATATTTTAGGTAAGAGCATGTATTAAAAAGAAAGAAATTTGAATTTCAATGGTAAAATTTAATAGGGGTGACGCAAAAATGGTGGAAAGGATAACAATTTCATCGTAATTATCCAATTCCATACTTGATTTAGAATTGCACACAGAATACTATACATTGAATGTTCAGAATATTAATTGTTGAGATTATTTAGGATTGGAATTTTTACCTAATATGTCCAGGATTTCGTGCTTTCTAATTTTAAGAACATGACAAACAAATCTGTGGAATATGAATTTACTGCAATTTCGGTATTTCGTTACCTAATTAGTACTGTGATATCAGATCATTTTTATCACAAAATTAGGCACGGGGGGGGGGGGGGCATCATACATAAAACATTTATGATTTGTACAAGTACAATAATACAGAAAACGATATTATATATAATAGACAATAAATAACAATTATTATTAAAAATAATAAATAAAAGCATATATATGCAATTCTACCGCAGACACACTTCATACTATGACAAATTGAGTAATAGTTATAGGCATTCCCAGTGCAATTGGATAAAAAACGTGTTCACATAGAGACCAGAATGCAACAGGCACCATTAGACGATGGACAGAGAGGATTTTTCCACCGTACCTATTGCAGTCTGTCTATGATGGTAAAATCAAGCAAAGATAAGATACATCTGCAATAAAATACCGAAGCAAAAGGGGTACATCGGGACCCTCAGAATCAAAATTCCAAAAACAAGGCTATATATATCCTACACAAATTGAGACCTCAAAGTCATCATAACCCAGACTGTTTTATTTGCAAAGCTTTGTCCTTTGCCCTCTTTGGCATTACTTTGAAGTCCTTAAGGTTAAAGTGACAACAAAAGTCCAAATTGTATTTAGAGGGACCAGAAAGAAAATCCATTAGCCAAAACAGAACAATTAGGACAGCCGTATTCCCTACTTAAAACAAGGCTTAAGACTAAGTGAGATAGTCCTGTAAAGTACAGTGTTTTATATTTTCAGTACATGTTAATAAATCTGATTGCATTTTTTATTAACATTTTTTGTTGGAAACCATGCAAGGACTATTGCGGCCAATTTTGGTTCCAATAGGCCTTGTAGTTTCTGAGCAGATCTCTGAATGTTTTTCATTGGGTCCAATTTTAAAATGTCCCCTGCAGGCGGCCATCTTAGATAAGAGGGGAACTTGAAAAAAACAATTTTTTTTGTAGGGGACCATTCAAGGACTTTTTTGGCCAAGTTTGGTTCCAATTGGCCCAGTAGTTTCTGAGGAGAAGATCTCTGAATGGGTTTTCCCATAAGGTCCAATGTAAAACTATGTTCCCCGCTGGTGGCCATCTTGGATGAGCGGCGAACCTGAAAAACAACTTTTTGTAGGGTACCTCCCAATGACTATTGTGACTAAGTTTGGTTCCAATTTGCCTGGTAGTTTCTGAGGAGAAGATCTCTGAATGGTTCCCATATGGTCCAATTTTACACTATGTTCCCCGCTTTCTGCCTTCTTGGACATGGTCATAAAAATCACAAACTTTGAAGGGGACCTCCCAAGGATTATTGTGACTATATTATTATTCAAGCAGTTTAAGAGGAGAAGAGGAGAAGTCCTATGTTAAACTATGTTCTCCGCTGGCGGCCATCTTGGGTGAAGTAGGGTCATAAAAGTCACAAACTTTTAAGGGTACCACCCAAGGACTATTGTGACTAATTTTGGTTAAAATTAATCATTAAGCAGTTTCAGAGGAGAAGATCTTTGAATGTTTTTCTATAGGATCCTATGTAAAACTATGTTACCCGCTTGCGGCCATCTTGGTCATAAAAATCACAAACTCTTAAGGGGACCAACCAAGGATAATTGTGACTAAATGTGGTTGAAATTGTTCAAGGAACTTCAGAGGAGAACTTTGAATGCATTACCAATAGGGTCCTTTGTTAAATTTTGTCTTCCGCAGGCGGCCATCTTGGATGAGGTGCGGTCATAAAAATCACAAACTTTGCAGGGGACCACCCAAGGACTATTGTGACTAAATTTTGTTTAAATTGGCTCAGTGGTTTCAGAGGAGAAGATCTTTGAAATAAAAGTTAACAAGGGACGGACAGACGACGGACGCGAAGGGATGGCAAAAGCTCACCCTGGCTATAGCCATGTAAGCTAAAAACAGGAGTATCATCATGTGCTCTGAAAGAATAAGCATAATCGATATCTAAGAAGCTAATGCAAAGCAGATAAGGTTTAGTTATTGATTTATGTTTGTATCTTTTCATTGCTAAGAAGCTTGTTGTCAGCTGTATGTGATACAGACTCTGGTCAAGATGTCAATCTGTGCATTTATTATATATATCGTCGTTAATATATCATTTGAAGATCCGTATTCATTGTTTTTCTTAAAAATTATAATAAGTCCTTTAAAAATTTGCAGATTTTGTAACAAAAGTTTTATCCTTAAACTATAAATATTTAAGAAATGATTGTGTCTATTTCACTGAAAAACTTAAAGGCATATGGAATTGATATTGACACGCAGTAACCCTAGTGCAATTGCGTTTTGTTTTATTGTGACGTCATTTGGGAAATATCAATAACAAAACTTCCGGCCACAATGCATCCCCGCCGTGCGCGGTCCCGGCTGAAGAATAGGCCCGCAGCATCCTCTGAGCTTGGAGTATGAGCCATCCTAACAGAGGACCCCGAGGGAACCCCGGGATATAGAAATAGGACCCAGTATCTCCGGCTTGCGGGGTGTGACCCCTCCTAAACGGAGGCTGACCCCGAGGGTCCCGGGATATAGAAATAGGACCCATTCCGTGGTTGTGCGGGATTAATAAATACACAACCCATCTTTCGGATGGGATGTAAACTCAGGTCCACGTGTTGGAAGAAATGCCACGCTTCCTGCACGTTAAAGAACCCTTGTANAAGCTCTTTTTGGGGTGGTCCGTAGGTGATCGGCTACAAGGCTAAATTCCCCGCCCTTGACGATTTCACCCTACTTTTCCAGTGGCAGTCAGAATTTCCCGTCCCATGGCCATTTCCATACCCCAAAGTGATTATTTATCAACAAACTTGTTCTCGTCTTGATATAGCTGAAATATTGCTGAGTAGACGTTAAACAATATTCAATCAATCAATCAATCACAATGCATCCTCTTTTTAGTCATGACACTGTAAATATTTCTCCATATTGTTGCGTGCTTTCTGGGAATTGACGTCGTGAAGAGTTCCGTTTCAGATATTTTGTTTTTGGTTTAGTTGTAATTAATGCATTGTTTACTATTGTGCTTTGGGAGTTGTTTCACAACAGTCATATCCTTAACAAAATGTGTGCGTAATTATTTCAACTTTATAGTAAAACGGATTCTAATAATTTGTCCCTTATTTGTTAGTTGACATTATTAGTTTTGGTGTATTCTAGTGCTAGCAGGGAGCGTATTCATTACATGTTATTCAGCTTACTAAGAATATTCTAAATTGAATGTTTTTTTATATATATATATATTTTAACATCATTTTCTTTTCCCTCTTTTTCAATTTCTTAAACATTTCTGGGCTTTTTGCAGACGGTGCAGTAATATTTTCTACCTCGGTAAAGTCATGACATTGAAATAAAAATTCAATATCAATGTTATATCCTTTTGTCTTGTTGTTCAAGAAAAAAAATTCTCCCTGACTTGACAGGTTTGGTCATTGATTTCATGGATATTTTTGGAGAATCAAAGAACGAAGTTATTGTAAATGAAAGTAATAACACATAAACCGAACAGAATTGTTGAAAGCCAAAACTAAAGGGCAAACAGGTGCAAACAATCGGTAAATTGTGAACTGCTTTGATACTGACTTACTACAGGCATTTGAAAAGAAATGGTCGTTTTATGGTAGGCCAAATCTTCCTTCGATTGCAGTAGTTTTAAGTAAATTCTTGACGGCAATTGTCATCAAAAGGTCATAGAACGTTAAAAGAAATACCAGTCACAGTAATACTCAATAAAGAAACGAATCTTGAATCATAGTTTGGACACAAACTTCAAAGTTTTCCACAACAGATTGACAGCTATTTAAGAACCTTTTTTAATTAACGTATGAGACGAGATTTATGGAAGCCTTGATTAATAAGGTGGACACGAAGACACGTATGTCTAGTGAGAAAGTCTGCATAAATGGTGCTAGCTCTTGCATTAAAAATCAAATGTGAATTATACAATCCGTAAGCAGGAGAAGCTGCTTGGAATGTTACTGTCCCTGAAGAAATGTGGTCTTATAGCAGTATAAGAACAAGTAGTACCCATTGGCATACCAACTTGCTGCTGATAAATAGCATCTCAAAATATGACAAATAAAATATCTTAATATTTTGTTTCTTCAGATTTTCTTTTTAAAATGTTTACTCTCTTCAAATTAGATGAAATCAAAACAACTGGCAGATAACAGAACAAAATTTAACATAAAACAAATAGCTAATAGGTTCTTACAAGAACCTACCGACTGGGTTTAGCTTTGCACGAGGGAAATACTATCAAACTTTAATTAAATCTCCACAAAGGAATCTGCACTAAGGCCCCTTTTTGGCCCTAAAATTCAGATATCCAAAAAAATTGGAGCTAAAAACCTTTTCAATGATTATTAAATTTTGCAAACCAATTACGATGCCTTTCAACTTTATAACGACTTGGCAGTAACTTTCATATACACTTGAGAAAAATCAATCACTTTCAAATCACTTTCAAATCACTTTCACTAAAAAAAGTCTAGAATTGCCATTTTCCGGAAACATTTCAGTCTGGCAAACATTGGCTGCATTATTTGACCGAAATGGAATGCTGCTGACAAGTTTTCTTTTACCAATTTTCTGTATAATTTCATTCTCGTCAAAGCATTCGGTCGCATTCATTCCTTATAAAAACTGTAAAATATTGCAAATATATACCAACTCAGTAGTCATTTTGTCGGTACTGACCGATTGTATTGAAACTTGCAATATCTAAATATTGCAAAATTTTGTTTTAAAAATTAAGGAGTATCTCCCTCATGCATAGCTCTGTCCTAAGCTGAATTGAATTTTGACTTTTCTATTAAGATCATTTTTGTTTTTTGTTCTCAATTAGTTTTAACATATTTTTCGGACGGATGAGACATACGTATTTGAAATCCGCACATGCAGAAAAATAAATTAACAGTAACTTCTGCATTTTGTATTTCATCCCATTATCAAAAAAAAAAACAATCTATTGTGCTCAATGTATTGGGCTTCCTTGCACAAAAAAATATGCCTGTTGTTTTGAACCCTTTATGGAAAAAATGCAACAATTTTCACTTAGCGGAAAATAATTGTAAGTGCAACAGCAAATCATCGGAGAGATTTCGAAATGTCCTTTGTCGGCATTTTGGCGCTTTACGCAAAGAAAGATTCATCGGATCTAATCACATATCCTTTCAAAATATCTGTTCCCAGGATATTCATTCTTAAAACACAAAAGGTCATGTCTAGATGGAATACATAATTATGCAGATTTTGAAGATATTGTTCTTCTACACAAAATATCTGGAAATACACTGGCTAACTTAACTTTTCAATGGCAATTGCTGTTAAGTTGCTACCAGACACCATCGTAATTGAAGGGGAGGTTTAGCATGCCATACAAACCGGGTTCACCCACCATCTCTTTTGAAATGCCTGTACCAAAATCAGGACCATGGCGGTTGACAATTTTAACGGTGGTTTCCACCTGATTTTTCTTTTTTTCTCGTGGACTTGGGCTCTTGAATACTCTGTTCGGTAATTTTGTTATTACCCCATGTTACGAATTTATATATTCCTCAGTGGTATACCCCTAATCGATGATTGTAGTCCTAAAATGTTTCATTACGCATTCCGCCGTTAAAATCATATCAACTGCTTAAAGAATCGAATTGTTCAAGGTGAAATGCCGTTAAGTCTTTTCAAATCTATTAAATTCATTGGCACATGGCTTGCGACGTTGAAAAAATGTTTTCTACTAATTATGTAACATTTATTTTTATCAAAATTCCCCTAGATGAAAATAAAACTACCATGAAAATTATTTTTATTACAGAAACAAGAGTATGTAACATGGCGTGATCATCTAAATTAGTAGAGGGCTGTCTTCATTTTTCTGCAAAACGGAACTTGCAGCTATTCAAGTTTTCCAAGAATTTGATTTATCTGAAAGTACAACGGTAGTGAACAACATTGAATTACTTGAATTAGCATTGATCCTAAATGCTTGTCTGGAGATAACTTGTTATATTAATTGTGGAGGCATTTTATTGCTTTTTGTCGCTTATGGAAGATACAAAACATTAACACATAACAACGTTCATTATATTTTGTGGACAAAAGACGTAAAAAATTAACTCTCGACAAATACCATTCTTTATTCGGAAGTCATAGATTTTTTAATTAATTTTCAGCCACACAAGTTTTCACTAAATGCAAAATTTAGGCTTAGAATGCACCTGAAATGAATTTTTTTGAATTTTAATTTGCTTCCTACCCCCTACATATTCCATTATATGATGAGAAAGCAACATTTTAAAACAGCACTGAAGGAAATTCTCTATCTGCTTAATATTAGTAACGGCGGCACTGTTGTTAGGACTTATGATTTAAAATCACAAACGTGAAACAAAAACCCTGGTTAGTTTTGGCCAAGCTATTTCAGAGAAGTTTTTAAACAAGTTAACGACGATGCTGGACGCCAAATGATTGCAGTCGCACATAAGGGCTATCGGACCAGGCGAGCTAAACACAGAAAGAGCAAAGAGGACGAATAACCTTAAGGGACTACACATAACACCAATCATGTTAAAGTAAGGTTTACTTGTATACGCTATTCAAGTTCTCGGATTTATCCATTATTCTTATGTGATAAATTTTGTGGCATAAACCCTTTTTGATCATCAAAGACTTCAGTAGATCATGTAAGGGCATACGAAGTAAGCAAAAGAATAGTGTCAATATTATAGCAACAAGGTATTAATGCCTCAGCCTCCATTTTATACTAAAAGGCGACCAAGTAGTATATGAGCACAGTTCGCTTATCATTTGTCGAGGTGGAGCGAGGTGGAGCCGGAAGTGACGTCACCGGAAGTGACGTAGAGCGGAAGTGACGTGATAGAAGTCACGTGACCGGAAGCGGAAGTCACGTGACCGGAACACGAAGTGTTTTGACTGCGCATGCGCGACCGGAAGTGGGGCGTAGCCCCATGTGTCAACCGGAAGTGAGTGTGTATCTACTGTAAGTAGCAATGTTGATAGGTAATGACGTGTTGAAAGAGTGTAAGACCCCGCAGGGGTCACGGTTGACCTTATTACAGTGGACATGCGTGACCGCAAGTGGGCATAGCTCCACATTGTGAACCGGAAGTGGTCCTGTATCTACTGTAAGTAGTCATTTTAACCGGAAGTGGGGAATTTTCCCTAGTCGGAACGACTCGGGCATTGTCTTTCGGATGTTTTTATATGTTGTAACAATGTTCTTTATATTTTCTTCCCTTTTCATCCAATGTTTAGTAATTTCTCCCTTGTCTAACCGTTTTTATTGTTGGTATACCTTTTCAACCCCTTTTCAGTATTGTTCTGCAATCCAATGTTTAGACTAATATCCTTTTTTAAATGTTTTAATAGTATTTTGCCCCTTTTCAGTATTGTTCTTTGTATTTTCTACTTTTTTCATCCAATTTTCTCCATAATCCCACTCTTTTAAATGTTGTTATACCTATTCAGCCCCTTTTTAGTATTGTTCTATGTATTTTCTACTTTTTTCATCCAATTTTCTCCATAATCCCAATCTTTTTTAAATGTTGTTATACCTTTTCAGCCCCTTTTTCAGTATTGTTCTGCACTCTAATGTTTAACCTAATATCCAGGCGTGGTCACTCAGCAGTTACCATTGTATTTCTGTAGGTGTCTTCTATCACGTCCGCGTTTGTCAAAGGGACATAACTCTTGGGAGTTCCCGCGTTTTTTTGGGTGTCTTCTATCAGGTCCGCGTTCGTCAAAGGGACATAACTCTTGGGAATACCCATGTTTTTTGGGGTGTCTTCTATTAGGTCCGCGTTCGTCAAAGGGACATAACTCTTGGGAATACCCATGTTTTTTGGGTGTCTCCTATCAGGTCCGCGTTTGTCAAAGGGACATAACTCTTGGGAATACCCATGGTTTTTGGGTGTCTTCTATCAGGTCCGCGTTCGTCGCGGCCATTCAAATGGTTGCTATGCACAATGTTGCTAGGTGTCTTCTGTCGCGTCCGCGTTCGTCAAGGGGGAGATAACTCTGGCTTATAATTTTCCCGCGTTTTGAGGGAACTTGTATGGACACGTCTGAACCTGTCGAAACAAGTCGTAACGAAACAAAAAAGTGGATTGAAGGTGTACATAATGTGGACCAATCAGAAAGCAGAAAAATTAACCAATCATAACATAGAGTTTTGACCAATCACTACTCTTGTTCCATAAATAACTGACCAATCG
Source organism: Modiolus philippinarum (assembly GCA_002080025.1). NCBI lineage: Eukaryota > Metazoa > Mollusca > Bivalvia > Mytilida > Modiolidae > Modiolus > Modiolus philippinarum. The sequence goes on from MJUU01009302.1 coordinate 247,167, forward strand.
CAGCCGTCGAGACAAATGACTTGAACTATATAAACCCGTGTCCGGCTCATTCGCCGTTCTTATTTATAGAATGGCTCACCCACTTGCCAAGAATCGTGTCCTGTTGGTGAAGGAGACTCCAGTCGACGATGTCCTGACCAGAATAGAACAGATGGTGACAGCAGAAGAAAAAGAATTTCTGGCCTGTTTGAATCCGCGTGAAAAACGCACAGAAGCTTTGCTGGACTTGCTCCAAAAAAGAGGACCTGCAGCTATCGATGCCTTTTGCCATGCTCTGATGTTGGTCGGTAGAGAAGACCGTTGTAAGGAACGAAGACACCGAGGATATGGAGATATGTTGTCCAGAGCTGTCCACATTTCATTTGGGAGATGAAATCTACCTGGAAGTCAGCAGCCATGGTGTTACATTGAAGAATGGTACCATCTACTTTCCGGTGGTGCGCTGGATAATGCTGAGATACGTCCTCGACGATCTGGATGACGCCGTGCATTTCTTACAGCATAACAGATATGCGTCGTTCGAGAGACATCTAGGTGGTAACGTGTACGTAAGAGCAGAAAGTCCGTCTGTGTACGTGGAATTCTGGTACAAAGACATGGGAAGCATACAACTAGATTTTGAGCAGTTCGAGAAATTGAAAGACGTAGATAAAATCTTACCCACCTTCCTACCAGAGCTGAATATTCGTGTTCCTTGTGAATTTACCCATCCCAACATAGAAGAGGCACTGTACTGCAGCGAATGTACTCCCAATGGACCAGACTTAGATTAAAGAAAATCAAGACTAATATACAAACGGCCCTTTTCAGGGCCACCTACTTATTTCAAAGAGAGTTTCATGTCTTCTTGAATCAATTCACACATATGACAAACCATATATTTGTTTTGTTTTT